>JASKDV010193864.1:0-11359 GCA_032466395.1 Aegires albopunctatus
ATTATTATTATTATTATTATTATTATTATTATTATTATTATTATTATTATTATTATTATTAATAATATTATTATTATAATTATTATTATTATTATCATATTATTATCATCATCATCATCACCATCATCGGAGTAAAAGTTGTTGCGAACATCATCATTAGTGTCCTTATCATAAAGAGCGTGAAAGAGCTTTTGTATATAGCGCCCTTCCACTAAATGTGCTCAATGTGCTTTACAGAGTTTCCTTGGCAGGCCTCTACAATCCAAAATCATCCTCAAACACTTAGGGGCATACAGAGGCACGACCCGATTAAAGGCGCGTCACTCTAGCATGCTGGCAAGACCTTCCTTATAGCCACGTGCCATTTTTCATCTGGGTATTGTGAGAAAATGCATGTTAAGTCTTCATCAAGAACTCAACATCGTGCCCATCCAGGATTCGAACCTGGGACCTTTCAATCACCAGCTCAGATAGCTACCACTAGACCACGATACCATCACCTAAACGCGGAGTGATGAGTTCATCATAATTATCATTATCATTATCCTTATCAGCATCATCATCATTATCATCATCATCGTCGTTGTCAACAGCATACATTATATTGAGACCGTAATCAGGTTTTCATTAGAAAAAAGTGGCCATATTATTATCATCATTGTCATCATCTTCTCCGTTGCCTTTTTCTGCAGTACATAATTTATATATTTATTTAACTACAGTTACACGATGTTCGCTCCAACTCTTAGATTCCTCCCCAACCTCATTCTGACGTCGCTTCCAACCGACCCCCACACTTACCCTACCCTTATCTCTTTTTTTGTCGTTGGCCCATATCAGGATATAGTAAATAAATGTCAGCGCCCATGAAAAAAGAGTTCCGTTACTAAACATAGATTCTCTTTTCGAACGCTAACTTTTCTTGCGAGATATTTTGGTCTCAAGGACCTGTAGAGAACAACGTTTCCAAATTTTTAAACGAGTTAGGCAAATACAGACAACTTATCGTTCCAAGCATTACCAGTAACAGATATTCATAAAACAACAACAATGAAATTATGTAACATTTCTTTTGCCAAACCATTGCATAAACATCACCCTGCAAACGATAAAACGATAACAAGCAATAACGTACAAACTCAAATCAATATAAAACTGTGACATTTAGAAAATCGAGACATAACAATAGCCATCACCTTGGGCTGTGCGTGCAATTTTCATCGGTAATCGAATATAAAATTAGTGTTTTCTATTTGAACTCTAGCAAGGGAATTTGCATATTATAGCATGCTGATCTGATGACAAAGGATTGTATTCGAGTCATTGCGTACAAGGGTCAACGCTCCACAAAGCAATTTAGCTTTCGAATGCGATGCGAGGCTATTGAAGAAGAACCAAATACATGTATTACTGATGCAATAAGTTTACAATAAACTACGATGTGAATTTTGTTGTAACTCTGCATAACATTACCATCAAAGCCAGAGCGCTAATTTGTGTTATTTATATAAGATTTGATTTCATGGATGTATCTAAAGTTTGATCTTTATATAAATGTTACTTGGGCATGTGCTTGAATGAAATATTGGTATTGGACTCCCCTGTTCAAAAGCCAATAATAGAAGATGTTCGGCGACATGTCACTAAATTACCTGTTACCAATTTTATAATACATATATTATTCATATGAAGATAATAAAAATTATATATAGGAGGAAAAGGGGAGGTCTTGATACAATAAATTAAGATTGTACATGCTGTTGATAATATTGATTTTGAAACGTTGTTCAATTTTTCTCCCATCATCTTAACAGGTTGCACTACTTTCCCTACAAAATTCATCTGGCACGGTGGTAGAACGGTTAAGCCGTTGGACTCGCATGCAAAAGGTCGTGGTTCCGAATATCATTGGAAACCAACCGTGTTTAACTCTTGGGCAAGGTTAATTACACGAATTGCCTACGTTTGCGGCGCTGTTCTTACGGGCTGACGCTCGGTCGGTACCAAAAGACACATTTCCTCTCTGGGATGAATAAATAAAATATAATATAATTTAATTTATTTTTAGAATTGTTAAAACATGGAACTAGTTAAGGTTTGTCACGAATATTTCAGAATCTAAAAATATTCTATATTATGATTCCTTAGATAGCAAAGTCCACAATTTTAAGCATATCTTTGATGAATAATTATTTTTGAAAACCATGTCATTGCTATTGTTTCTCTTATTAATTTTTAAATTTTATATATAATGATTTATTAACATAAGATAGTTAAAGGCTAACGGACAAGATTATGATACTTTAAAATGCGTAGGATATGATATGATACAAGTACGAGTCTTAGACACCTAGAATATATATCATCCACACGAATTATAACATTATACCACAACATCAATAAATTTACTTAAAAGTACATCGCTAAAGAAAATCCGCCAATCTATTGGCTGGAGAGATTTATCGGTATAGATATATATGCATTTTGTCATTTCATCTCTAAATAAAACCTAGACCTACATTCTAGAGTTAAATTCTAGATCTTAATTTCAGATATTATGTGTATGCGTAATGTAAGGAAACATTTAGGTTTCAAGTTGCAGAACTAGATCTACATTTCTAGATCTAGAGGTAGATTATGCTTCTATATCTAAATTTAATATTGTTTTAAATCTACAATCTAGGTCTCACTCTAGAAAAACAATAATATTCTACCACTCTACCCCCTAATTGTCTATATAGTCCAAATACGCCGCGTCCCCGCTAGAATTTTCATCTAGCACGGCTTTGCGGATGAATTATGATTATGATTTTAAATCATGTTTGACATTTCAATCCCTTATTTCATTTTTATCAATTTTGGCCTACAGGAGGGTACAATGTATCAAGATGCAGTTTGAATTTTGAAATCTTTTTGATAAAGCTTATATTGTCGTGACAAATACGACATAAGGCTTTAATCTAGATATAGAGCTATGCTACAATAGAATAATTAACAATCAAGATCTTCTGGCTAAATATCTGGATCTATCTAAGTAATATATGCTCGGTGTTTGCAGCTACTGAAATTTGGAGTTGCCGAACTTATTATCATTGGGCTAATTCGATGCATTTCATCTGTGACCCTTTGTCAAACCACACAATTGATTTAAAACAATGAAAGTCAAATAAAATTAACGTTTGTTAAATAAAATGTATTGTGAGCTTGACTAGACCAGACAGAGCCGGAACCGAGACTCTACTAGATCTACGAGCCTAGTTCCAATTACTAATCGAGATCTCAATATATATATTATCCAGTCAACCATTAATATAGAAGAAAAGTAGATGTCTAAATGTACTTGATACTAAATTGAAATAGTTGTAGTGATTTAGATATAAAGATATATCCATATCTAGATTTAGATTTAACAATCTTTACGAACTTGCTGACTTTCACAGATGATATAGAAGCGCCCTAGTAAATACAAGCGGAAGAGGAAGTTACGGCATCATACTTCCCGTGTCATTATTGTCCAACATCAAATAATCTCACATCCTTTACTTCTATTTCCCTTCCTCCTGTCATAACGCCTCCGTCCCATATACATCAGACCGGCTGTCCATCAATTATTTCTTCCCTAGGAGGTGGCTCTCCTAGGCCTTGTGACTTCCGGTTAAAGTTCCTACTGAGAACGTCTGTGTCTGACAATGTTACTAAGCGAGAACATTGCCAAGCTAAAAAAAGAAAGAAAACAAAACAAAACAAAACAACCAATAGTGGTCCGAAGTCTAAAATTCAATTTTCATTCATTATTATTTATATTTTCTTCTGTCACTCTATTTTAATACTTTTGTTAAGATTTAAAAAAATATATATTAAAATTAAATAAAGAATAATAAAAAAGAAAAAAAAAAAAAGAAAAAGAAAAATGAAGCTATAGTTGTTGATGATATCTAGTTAAATATGTCAGTCTAGGGATATAAATAATTCCTGTTTGGTGGACCTTTTTAGGCTTCATCTCTCCCTTAAAATGGCCTGTTCCATCAGGAATGTCGCCTTTTATGGCAATTGTGTTAGGTCTCTTTCCACAGTATCTCTCCTGATGTTGTCAGATCTGTGTCAAGATCCCCTCTGCAATATTATCATCTATCTCCTTTTTGGTCTCTTCTATTGGGCATTTTCTCTTCAAATGTTTTCTTTCCAGACTTTGATGCCTTTTAAAGTATTTTCCAAAATATTATGCTAATTTTCTCTTTTTTATTTTGTTTTTAGTTGTTGTCTATTCTCCGCCCATAGTATTTATAAGACTTTTCTATGATATAATTTCATTTCAAAATCAAATATCATCCTCTCAGCATTTTTATAATTAGTCCTTGCTTCGGATCCATATGTGGCAATATTGGGATACATGATGTTCATAGTTTGATCATGCTATTTTTAGATGCTCCTTGCATCTTCTGTTTGTAAAGGATAATGAAATTATTTTACGACGTCCATGCTTTCATTATTATTTGTGATGGCGGGGATCGGCTATACCTACTGCCTTCTCATAAAGCCAAAAAGAATTTTTTTTGCAGAAAATCTGGTTCATCAGCATTATCTTGCTGGCATACATATAGAATTCAGCTAGGTTTAGCCAATTCATTATCATAATGTCCTTAGCTAGATCTAATAAGATTAATGGAGATTAAAGTCCAAAATTGTACTCTAGATTAGAGATGTTTTCTTTTAATGTAAAGAAACAGGTCTTCAAAAAAAAAAAAAAAATCCCTACTTCTTTTTATATAATTTAGACTCTAAATTAATATGAAAATCAAAGCAACACGTTGTTTTCATCAATGCAAGCGAAAATCTCACAAACAAACAACGTTTGTATACACAGACTTACAGACACACTCCCAGACTGTAATGTCGCATTCAAAGAAGAATGTAAATCAAACATATTTATCAGCTAATCACCAGACAGGTCACAACTTTTGTCTTTTTTAAAAGATTTTTTCTTTTTTTTCAATCTTCTTCTGTCGCTTTCTTCGGTAAACAACAAAATACTTTCTATTCTATATCTAACATACAAATATCTATTATTCGTGTCGATTATTGAAATTGGCGTCTTTTTCTAATTCCTACTACGCCGAAAGAGCTAGGACACCCAGTTCTATATTATTCTAGGTAAAATCGATAATAGGTGACGAAGGGAAGGAAATCCTTTTGGTCATTAGCTTGAGTTGTGTCCCCTGCTATTAAAAAAAAAAAAATAGGAGAAGGGACGATTGGCATGTCGGGGTGTTAGACCATAGATTTACGATTCATATGAACAAGCACTTCATGACTTGAAACTTTACAGGGACTATAATAAGCGTTATGATATCGCAGATAGTGTGGTCGATTTGCAATCAAAAAGATGACGTTTATCAATACCTCCTAGTTGTCTATGTTCCATCCATAATAGATATCTTTACAATTAAAGACCCTTCCATTGCATTCCGGTTGGGTATGGTAACTAGGTATAAATTGTTATTAGGCCTAGTCGCCGCGAACCGGATGGTTCACTCACACGGATCGCGTCATCGGGGAGTCTCCATATTAGCAAACGGCCGGTTCTCGGTCGGCAAGTAGAGATTCGGCGTACCCTGCAGCTCAAAAGACCCCTACCTACCTACTGACCTACCTTTACAATTAGTTTTCCCACCGCACACAGGTGTAAAACAGAATCAGGCAGTTGAAAGGACTTGGCGACGTACAAGTAAATTTCTTTTTGAGACAATTCGGCCTATAAGGTTGGAACTAATCCAGGTTTCTTATGCGTGTGAATCAAAAATTGCAAGGTAAAATCAAATCCTGGACACGACATCAGTACGTCTCGGGTAGATTCGCAACTTATAGCCGGTACCCATATTTTAAACAATAAAGGTAAGCGAGACAAAGTATTTTACCTTAAAACACATTTCCAGTAACCTGTAGTCATCGAGAATATTTAGCCCATAGCAAAACCATGTGACCTAGACCTTGACATGGGTGAATGAATCCTGATGGACATTTATGTCCTTTAACTGTGTTTAAAAAAGGTCAATGATGCTCTTTAACCGTGTACAAATCAGTAATTAAGCGCTGCACAGTATTACTAATGACATGTAAATGATTTTTCTAACTCTTAACTATGATTTTAGGATATTGTACTATAACTCACCTTTTATTATACATGTATTGTGATCGGCTTTTGATGTCAAAACAACCGGATCTCGAAAGAACAAGAATTGGGGATCTTATTAATGACAATTTTCTAAGTCATAAAGAGGGATACATTTTTATTATTCTGTTCCAAGGACTGTATCAGATCTGGAGTGAGTCCTTCAATCACCTTCAAACTACTCAGCATGCAATTGTCCGTGGAGATGATATCTTCTTCTTCTTCTTCTTCATGGCATATCATTCCCCCCTCACTGCTTTTTGAAACAAGTTCCTGTCCTCTACCATTCTTCCGATTTCTGTCACTGTGTTGCCCATCCATTCTGACATGTCCTGCGTCCATCTCCTTCGAGGTCTTCCACGCTTTCGCCTGCCCTCCAGCTTGCCTTTTAAAAACAATCTTTCCAAGGTGTCATGACTTTTGAGGTGGACAAAATAAGACTTCTATTTCTTTATGATTTTTATCAGTAAGGGCTCCTTGATGTTCAGTGTTTCCCTAATGTTTTCATTGCTTTTTTTTCTGTCCAGGGGATTATTAGTATCTTTCTGTAACACTTTATTTCAAAATGCATTTATTATATTTACGTTATTTGTTGGTATAGTCCATGATTCACATCCATATTGCTGTTGGGAAAAGATAGATACTCTCACTCTTCCAAAGCGTAAGTATCTTTGATAGTTTGTTCATTGCCAAAGCTAGTCTCCTCTTGATATCTGGAGTACATTTTCCATTTGAATCTATTCTAGCTCCTAGATATTCAATATTGCTTACATTTTCCAGTTCTTCTCCGTTAAGTTTGATAGTTGCCTCTTTGCATTTGTCAGAGAACATGACTATTGTCTTTTTGGTGTTGAGGAGGAGGTCCTTATCCTTACTGTGGCACTTCACAGCCTGTACATTTTTGTTCAGTCCTTGTGGGGTTGTTGAGAGGAGAACAGTGTCATCAGCATATTATCTGAGATCTGTAACTGGCCTTCCATTTAGTCGTGGTGCACATTATTCTTTATCTTGTTCATCTGCCATCGCATTTCTCATGATTTCCTCTGTATATAGGCTGAATATCGATGATATGATCTGTTAAATGTCTCTTGAGTAATGTAGTTCACTTTTGAATCAACGTCTCCTTCAGTTTGTTTGTTACAGAGGTTGTATCACAAATGCATAAAATATTACAAGTATAGTTAGATTCCGATATGACTACTGTCATTACATTTCATTACTCATCCTATTTAAATCAATATTTCATTTGTCAGTTTATTTATTTGAGCCAACAGGATGTCATTTAATATAGAATCTCAAAACATTATCGTTATTATTAAATTGAAATTTATTTTCAAAGTAAGGAAGATAAATGGTAAGAGCGACGTTAGAAACATTCATTCACGTGGATTCAAGTGGTATGATTGTACTCTTTAAGAACTTAATTGCATGTGGTATGATTGTACTCTTTAAGAACTTAATTTCATGTGGTATGATTCTACCCTTTAAGAACTTAATTTCATGTGGTATGATTGTACTATTTAAGAACATAATTTCTTGTGGTATGATTGTACTATTTAAGAACATAATTTCTTGTGGTATGATTGTACTCTCTAAGAACTAAATATCATGTGGTATGATTGTACTCTTTAAGAACTTAATATCATGTGGTATGATTGTACTCTGTAAGAACTTAATATCATGTGGTATGATTGTACTCTTTAAGAACTTAATATCATGTGGTATGATTGTACTCTTTAAGAACTTAATATCATGTGGTATGATTGTACTCTCTAAGAACTTAATATCATGTGGTGTGATTGTACTCTCTAAGAACTTAATTTCATGTGGTATGATTGTACTCTCTAAGAAATTAATTTTGTGTGGTATGATTGTACTCTCTAAGAACTTAATTTCTTGTATTTATTCCAAGCTGATGATCTTATCTTCAAATAGCTTTAAATGATTAAAACTTCAAGTGCCTCCATAAAACTGTACATTTTTTGAAGTGTGAAATTTCTTGCGGTCTTTTGATTACTTGTCTGTGCATTATGGTCAGGATATGACAACATTGTCGGGACAAATCTTATATTTGCTTTGAAATAGTTAGCAAGCAGATGATAACCTTTAAACTTGTTAAGACGCTCGTCATCTGGTTTCTCTGCTATTATAAATGCAAAAGCATCTCCCATCCACCTTGAGCCAGAAAGCACGGCTTAAAACAGGGTTTGAACCGTACACCGATCTCTCCTTGTCTTTGTAGTTGGTGATGAGAACATTTTTGTTTATTACTTTGGATAATATATAAAGTTATTTTTAACTGTATCATGCAAAGAGAGAGTTATAAGTATTATTCGAATTATTATCTACAATCAGACAGTCTTGTCGGGTTTTAAAAATGATATGCCCGTTTAAATTTGTCTCAAATACACTCAGCCAAGGACATCAGACTTACACAAAATCTACCATCCAAATATTGCATGAGTGGGAGTCAGCTCGAAGCAAGGCACGCTCAAATGTTCACTTAAGGCAGGGAACAAAATGGATTGTGGTAAGAACACAATACAAATCACTTTAAAGTAGATCCTATGGTCTTTTTTAAGTGTAATTATTAATTAACTTTGCTTACTCGCTCAAGTGGGTTGAACACAGTCCACTACTCGCTCAAGTGATGTGCTGAAATTAAAAAAAATCCCTTTAACTGCTGATCTGTATCGTCCAAAGTCTGTGGTTAGGGTTGAGGCTGAGACCAGGAGCTAAAGCTTCGTCAGTCTGTAACGAATGGCAGCTGATGACCACGTTAACAAGTCGACGGGGATAAGGAAAGAGAGAAGGATTAGGAAAAAAAGAGAAGACAAAACACAAAAAAATAAGAAAAGTGAACAAAGGGAAAGAAAAGGGGTGGGGGTACGAGAAGGAGAGGAGGTCAGTAAAGGAAGAAAAAGAGAAGAGGTGGAGATAAAGACAGAGAAAGAAGAAAGATATAATCGTAAATGTTGCTTTGCAAGAGGACTAGCTAAAAACTGTGGGGTTTGCTCAATTAATAATCTAAATACTACAATTTAAAATAATTAATTCAGCCATACCGGGTAAAGAATTCCGACTTCGCAATCTTTGGCTGGGTGTTCTTTGTCCTTTTTCTTTTCTTTTTATTCTCTTACTGAACATCTAAATCGAATTGATTTCCATGCACCTATTTGTTATGAATTCGAAAAGTTGAATACACTAATGAACACAAAACAAAGGAAAAAAATAAAATAAATAAAAGCAAACAAACTACGGAGCGAAATTACGCAAATTTGGTCTCAAAAGAAAAGGACAATTCTAAAGTTGTGCATTGATGGAATATACGTCTTGTATTTAAGATTTATGAAATTGTTCAAAATTGGGATATAACAAAATGGACATCCCCTCGATGTAACCATGACGACTATGAATTTTAATGTTTCTTGCGGTTTCAAGTTCTTCTTATTTTGTATTGTTATTTTCCAATTGCTTTACGCAACTCTGTCATGTATACAATGAGTACCAGATCATCTTCCCTCTTCCTTTGGCAGGCCGGATTATACTAAAGCCTTTTCAATTCCCTGGGGAGGGTTCAGTGGAGCAGTTGCTTCTTGGCACTTTTCTACAAGCATTCTGACACGAATTTCGCACTGTACTCTATTTTACACGTGATTGCAGTAAGGAAATTATGATAATGAAACTTACGTGATTGCAGTAAGGAAAATAAGTTATTGAAACCCACTGTCCCAAAAACTCAAAGTAAGACCAACGCCAGCGGAAATCAAACTCACTCTCTTTCGATTGGAAGCCAACTATGGTAACCAATAGACCACGACGCCATATTGATTCAATGACGTACATTGTACTTTTATGACTATCAGAATACGTAGTAGACACATGACCTTAATCTGACTTTCATGGTCCGATAAAACAAGGGGCAGACAACCCTGGCCGACAGTCATTGACATTTACCTGATGGCTTTTTGTAGATTGCAGTAACTGGTAGTTTGGCTCACGGCTAGACGTGAAGTCGTCTATCTATATTCTGTGAGTCTCTCGGTGTGAGTCGGTTGTAGTTACTACTGCAAGTCTGTTAGAGATGGAGATATCACAGGAAATGAGACGTTTTGATTTGTGACTTGAAGGGTCATTTAAACTAAAAGAAAAGAAACGTTGGTGTTTGGTTGTCACTTTTTAAAGTCAAGTTGAACCGCTACCATGTATATTGCATAAATATATTATATACATGAATAAATAAAAGACAAAAACAAGCAAACAAAACACCCTACCCCCTTTAATTTCATCTCCAACCTCTATTCTCTAGCCCAAACAGTACAATAATCAAATCAAGCAAATAAACAGATAGATTTTAACGCAGCCTTTCACTCCATCCTTAGGGGAAAAAATCCCCATAAAAATAAATCAATTAAGTATAAAAGAAATTAACAAGCCAAAAAAAAAAAAAAAAAAAAAAAAAAAAAATACAAATAAATAATAAATTCGAAAACAAAAACAGAAAAAATAAAAATAAAACAGAAAACAAACAAACAAAGAACAAAAACTCCAAATCAAAGCTAAACATTACAAATCACAAAATAACAAAAACAACGAAGCGGCCAAGATTCCTCAACTACTTTCGTTTTAAATTGTGTATTATCACATCATTTCTTTAAAATCGATTTTAATAGATAGTACCTATGATGTTATGACATCAAGAAATATTATGTATTATTAGTATGAGATTAAAAATGGCGGATGGACCAGTCGCAACTCTTGTGCTCTGTGTTCTTTCTGCCATAATCGATGCCACGTCCGTGCTAACTGCGCCCGTTAACGCTAGTTCAAATGTCGGAGGTGTGGGAATTGTTTCAAGAATAAAATTTTGTTACTTGGAATGTTTCCTCACTTGTTGCATTTTGTCACTCATTTCTGTCAAGTTAACCATGTGTTTATATTCAAATGAACATCATTAATATGTCTTTACAGAAATAAAGATTTTCGACATATGATAATAATAATAATAATAATAATAATAATAATAATAATAATAATGATAATAATAATAGTAATGATAATAATAGTAATAATAGTAATAATAATAATAATAATAATAATAATAGTAATAATAGTAATGATAATAATAGTAATAATAGAAATAATCGTAATAATAGTAATATTAATAACAATAATATAATAATATAATAA
>JASKDV010193886.1:0-11358 GCA_032466395.1 Aegires albopunctatus
TCTACTGTAATAGTTTGGTTAACCAGTTTCTACTGTAATAGTTTGGTTTAACCAGTTTCTACTGTAATAGTTTGGTTAACCAGTTTCTACTGTAATAGTTTGGTTAACCAGTTTCTACTGTAATAGTTTGGTTTAACCAGTTTCTACTGTAATAGTTTGGTTAACCAGTTTCTACTGTAATAGTTTGGTTAACCAGTTTCTACTGTAATAGTTTGGTTTAACCAGTTTCTACTGTAATAGTTTGGTTTAACCAGTTTCTCCTGTAATAGTTTGGTTTAACCAGTTTCTACTGTAACTAATAGTTTGGTTTAACCAGTTTCTACTGTAACAGTTTCTATTATATTTCCAATCAATTTCAGCAAATCGATATCAATTCCAAAAATGAATTTTGGATCTATGAGTTTTAGAATATCGGAATGAGAAATATCAACTCATTACTCATAATATACTTCAGTCTCAGCAAAGACAAATATTGGATCTACGAGACAACACTTAATCTAATTTAATTAGACTACCCCACAAAGCCGCATGTCTTAAAAATCGGGACTTTACTCCTGATTTCCTCTACTCCCAGTAATAGTAATGAGTATGAGAAAAACTTATTAACAAAATCAAATAAGTCAATTCACTCTAATCTTCAATTGATTCTTTCTATCATTTCAATTCACATAATTCTATCAATAGGCATAGGGTCAAAGGTCACAAGCAAAACAAAGTGCTCACGTAAAATTATTAAATTAAGATTAATTTCAAATACATGTACTCTTCATTAAAATTCTTGTGCAACACACATGAAAAATAAATAACAGATTTTTACCCTTGTACCGTAATCATAGTATAGAGTGAGCATTATACTTATACCAGACAATAAAATTAAGTATGCACATTATTTTTGATATGATGAAAGTTAATGATAGTTAAAACTGATGGATCTTTTCTAGAGGAAAATTAAAAGGTTTGCACATTAAATCATTATAATAAATGAATAAAAAAATTAATCACCAAAAAATCAATAAAGAAAATAGTATACTCAATTCAATATCAAGCTTTTAAAATGTTCAAATCAAATATCTGTGAAATTGAATAAAAGAAAGAAAGCAGCAAATGGTATATGGTATTGTTATTTCAAATTTACCTGTATTATTCAAAGGCTAAATCCTATGCGAACATTTCCTAACACAAATTACCTTTACACGAATCATTAATCTTTATCTGTACGGGGTTCTGCTTTTGAAGATTTTAGAAGCAAGATTTATGTACAAAGGTACAATGGTGTATAATATAATCTTTCATTTGAAAATAAAATAAAAACAAATAAGAACAAAATCCTTACATAATACAAGTATTAATTCTAAAACAAAAGTCAAGAGAACACGAGCTGTTGTATTTCCAAGCAGACAGACTTAAACAGTTTATTGTTTCATAAACATATTCCACAAAATGAAGACAGACTTAAAAGAACACTGCAAACTTAGCAAACATATAACAGTATGATTATATTTAAAATTAAATACAAAATGGCCTATTATTTGTGGGTGAAAGAAAGATATGTATTCAAAAATTGTATAGGCTTAACGTACCAATTTGTTATAAATTTATTAATCAATTCTTTTCTTACCAGACTGTGAATTCTGGTGGCTGAAAATATTCCAAAAATATCTTTTTTTTATTGAATTAAGAATTAAATTTCATATAATTTGAGAAGGTCATTAACAACTCTTTACATGCCAATCACGATGTATCGTCGATTTAAACAGGGAATATATTTCTTTTGGCACAGACCTTGAAAAGCCCCCGGTATAGAAAGAGTTAAGTGATGATGACGAGAGAGAGGAAAAGAAAAAGAAAAAACCATAATGTACAACTTTAGTTAAAACCAATGATCCAAATGGCCAAAGATAGCTAAGAAGTATGAAATATCAAACATTTCATAATATAGTATAACATTTTTAATTGGGACCTTTTCTTTTGACTACCAGTAATACAAGTGATTATTGAATTTGTGTCTATAATGTTAAGCACTCATTGTTATCTGAAACATATTTTAATCCTTGGATTAAAATGAATTGAGCTTTTTATCAGCTTGTAAAAATCAATAAATAAGGTGAATGTTATTGTAAAGTCGATTTCAATTTTCAAATGTCAATAGGTCATTGTAACATTAAAAAATCCAATTATCATATTATTATTCTTTGCTTAAACTTAAACACTCTGACAAATAAATGATACGTGTACCAGTTGTCTTTTCATGAGCAACGTGTCCAGTCCTGCCATCTGGTTGGTTTGTATTGAGGGTCGTTTGACATCCCTTTGATAGAGATGTAGGGTACGCCGAGCCTCTCCTAGTCGACCGAGAACCGGCCGTTTAGCTAATCTCGAGACTCCCCGATGACACGCTCCATGTGAGTGAGCCATCAGATTCGCGGCGACTAGGCCTAATAATAATGTTAGGCCTAGTTACCATACCCAACCTGAGTGCAATAGAAGGGTCGTTGTAATATCTTGCCATCTGAATTTGTTCTTGGTAAAATAACACTACAATACATTGAATGAGGTTGTGGTTGTAGTTTAGTTTCGCTAAACCTTACGATGAATGTGACCATAAAATAATTTGTGTCGTTCATTCTCTTCCATTGGACCCCTCAATCAAATGAACACAAATTGACAAAAATTTATCAGTCTAAGACACGATGACGCACTTTGAAAGATACCCTTAACCTGTCTTATCGCATCAAGGACATGTTAATTCAGATAGCAAACTTTTAAAATGTTTGTAACGCAATGTATACATTAAGTAGGCCCACACTAAAATATCATTTAGTAAAATGAACAAAAATTCAAAATGATTTGAATAGAATTATTAGTCAGAAGTAACAATGAAAAAATGTATTAAATTCCTAGCAGTAGCACCAATTAATTAATTAATTAAATAGAACAAACACAGCTAATCTGCCTTTAAGTACAGTCGGACCCGCTTATTCTGAAACTCAAAAATAATCCTAAAAATTTCAGTATAAACGATAATGACGCAACATCGCTGTATAGATGTATTTTATTAAACTATAATAATGGCAATTCGGGTGATATTAACCTCAATGGAAAGGAAACACTGCACCAGCCATTTTATAAGTGGACTTGGGACTGCCATTCACTGCGTTACAGTATTTTTTGTTGTTGTTCTTGTTTTGGGTTTTTTCTTGCTGTCTTTCTTTTTTGTATTGTTCCCTTTGTGGCTGGTGTCTGTTTTGACTTTTGGCCGAGGATTTCTGCGATTTTTGTTCTCAACCTGTGAAAAATCCTTCAGTATAAGTGGGCTTAGTTCAGATCAACCGGTCTATTTATATAGAAAAAATTCTTTTTTTTTTTTTTAAAGTTTTAGTTTAACGGGATTTTAGTATAACCGGGTTCGACTGTATAACTATAGGACGACCATCACTCCTTTCTTTTCCTTTACCATTTTTTCCCCTTTCATCCACCTTACAATATAATATACATTAATGCAATGATGCAAGTCTCTATTTATTATGTTTTCAGATTTGCTTTTTTTTTTATATAGTTTTTTTTTTTTTTACATTAAGAGTATCAGTATTCAAATGAAGAGTTTCTAAAGAGAATCAACGATCAATAATATCAAGAAAAGTGGTGATTTAAGATGAAATGAATTTGATAATCATTATGCATCCATTATGTTTAATTTACCTGTAAATCATATGCGACAAATTAACATTATTCATTTCAAATACGATACGTAATATAAGAAATCGAGAAGTCTAAAACCGTAAAGTAGAAGCTTTTCTATGAACCCTCTCCACAAACAAAATTAAGAGGGGAAAAAGGAGGGGCGGGGAGGGGGTGATTATAACCATGTTTAAATAAATAAAAGTTACAAAATTTAAGAAAAATAAAATATTCAAATACCAGTAAAATATATACAAAGCAACAATATTATTAAATGCCCTTAAGAATGACATGGTATTAACTCCACTGACTTATGGTTTATTCAGGGCAAGACTTATGATTCAAATAAGTCTCTAATTTAGGATTATAAACAAAGAATCAAGCCTCAGGTATAAATCACTAAACTCATATTTCCTCTCACATGAAATAACGTCTTTATTGTTATCCATATTGGCTTGACTTAGCACCCTTATCTTCCGTGATCATCAGACCTCGCAACTTCAGCTGTTTTCCTTATCAACGTAGTGAAGGCAGACCATTCCATTACGTTTTCAGTGATATCTTGAAGTGTTTCCTAGTCTTTTCATGATGTTAATTTTCATTGTGTTGACTGGGAGTCTGGTCAGGTCAATATTGATATCTATATGAAGGGTAACTAATCTTAATGTAAATAGTTTTATAAACTTATCAATAATAATAATAATGATAGTAATAATAACAGTAGTAATAATAATAATAATAATAATAATAATAATAATAATAATAATATTAGTAGTAGTAATAGTAATAATAGTAATAATAATAATGATAGTAATAATAGTAATGATAATAATAATAATAATAATAGTAATAATAATAATAATAATAATAATAATAATAATAATAATAATAATAATAATAATAATAATAATAAAATGCACAGACAGACTTAATACCATGTAATTCAAGGTTGTGTATTATTTGATTATTAATTCGTAGTCTTTGAGAAAACTGAAGCAAGAGATAAGTCAGTCAGGAAAAGTCATCCCAATAATCACAGACAGGTTAGTAGAAGAGCAGGAATGCAACGCTATTTTAACATCGGTGTTTCAACATTAATGACGCCATAGTCGATCAAAGTCAAGCAAATGCAAGTGACATGAAAAATAAATTAATGCAAAAAAAATAGGAATTCTGCAATAATACAAAGAAATAATAAGGTTGGCATAGATGATGACAATAATGACGCAAAGGAGTTCATTAATTTCGGAATTACATGTACAGTGCAGCCCACTTATAACAACATTGGATATACTGAAATTAAATCCTGCTTGTAGCGACGTGGCATCAATCAAAGTTCAGTTTTTTATTCTTAAATATCATTAGTAATAAAATCTACGTGAAACCTGGAGGGCGATCCCGCTTATACTGACATCCTGACTTGGTCAGAACCAGCAACCTTGTCAAAAATAGCCTGGGGTTTTTTTTCTTCCTTCATTTTTATCCATTCCATTGGTTGGATGCACCAACTTTTGGTTACAGCAACATAATATCAGTGGTCCCAAACATGTCGTTATAAGTCAAAGTGGGGCTGCACTGGAGTTTTACACGAAACAAGTCATTACAAAGAATCAAAAGACATTGTCGATGTGGTGAATATCTAATCAACTACTTTTGGCTTGGCTTTCCGTCAATCAATCTGATCGAGAATTGAGAATACATATATATGGATTTTCAGAATTGGAAAGTAAAAGCATATTTATAAAACATATATTTACATAATTATGAGTCGTGGATTATTAATGCAGATGAATATATAAACAGAACACTTTCCAATATTTTAACTGAGGGTCCCGTTCTTCTAGAAAATATCTTTCTTAAAATATTCCTTACTTTTCGTGGTACGAGCAGGAAATTCACTTAAATCCCACTTCTCCTTCAACCTTTATAATCACTTCCCAGTTGAATTCATTTTATGATGTGCAATTATAAATATAAAATCAGTAAAAGGTGACTGCATGCTGGGGTCTAATATGGTACAAGGTGGTCTAATGTGTCATGGTCTCATTTTCTGAATGAACGCAACCTACCTGTACTTTTCATACATATTTTAAGTAAGTTCTAAATTGTTAAACAAACTTGATTTTAAAAAAGAAAGAAATAAAAGAGAGGACAAGAACAGATGTAAATGGGTCCTCTCCCTCTTTTTCCTTCTATCCCCATTTCCATTACTCTCCTTTTCCTACCCACATGCTCTTAATTTCGTCTTTTGACGTGAACAAACCATTGCAATCTATTCTGTCTTACGAATCCATTCGTTCTTAACTTTATCTTTTCTTGTCCACCACAGAGACCACCGGAGCATCCTCATTTCTGCCACTTCTAGTTCCTCAACTCTCATTATCACCATTAAAACTCTTTCTATATCTCTCGAGCAAGATGTGAAGGAAGTAAAAGAAAAAGATTCCTCAATTTGCCTAACTTAATTGTCTGTGAATGGAACTGTTGTGATATTTGCTTATCCTCAACTATTCTTCTTCAAATAAACTGACAAGATGTAATTGTTGCCATCCTTCAACTACTCAACAAATATTCTGAATCATCATGCTGTGCTAGTTTTTAACGACCAATGAAAATAGCTTGTACGCATACATTGAAACTGGAGAGAAAGATTGAAAGTAATCATGTATATAGGTCGATTTACTTCCATAATTTTCTTCATTCTCTTGATTCTCTGCAAGGTAAATTTAGTCTATCTCTGTTTGTTTCTGATAAATACATCCATTTTAACCATTTATGAAGGTAAAAATTCAGGAAAAAGTCAAATTCTAATTTGCTTTGTTTTGTTGTTGTTTTTGAAATACCCAAATATCAATCCGAACAGTTAAATTTGCAACAAAACAAAAAAAAACAACAACCCCGAAGCAAATGGTAATGTTCCATCAGGTGACCTGTACATAGCACTAGCCGATTACTAGTCAGAAGTCCATACACAGCGAGAGCAAGCTATCCATCAAAAATGTACTTAAAGCGGCATTTTCACAGATTATAATTTGCGACTTAAAAAAGAAACAAGCTATCCATCAAAAATGTACTTAAAGCAGCATTTTCACAGATTATAATTTGCGACTTAAAAAAGAAACAAGCTATCCAACAAAAATGTACTTAAAGCAGCATTTTCACAGATTATAATTTGTGACTTAAAAAAGAAACATCATCAGAAAATTTAAATCTTAGAGTGTGGGCTATGAAATTTCAATACAATAGACAAATTCAATGACGATAATTTTGATGTTCTTTCTACTAATACTTATCAACAGTATCAACACTGTACAACAGCAATGTACAACAGTAAATCAATAATTACCCGATATAAGAGGTGAAGTATCAATAATGAGTCTCCCACACACACAATCAATGATTATCACATGTCAAAAAATTACTATATCAATCTATAAATAAAGTAACACACAGTATTTTGTGCTTTACACATTTCCTGAAGCAGTACTATTTACATGTATGTGAAAAGTATATTGTAAAGAAACTATAATACCATTTTTATGTGTATTTTTTAAACCATAATTTACATTGTTATGTATATTTTTAAAACCATAAATAACATTCTTATGTGTATTTTTTAAACTATAATTTACATTTTTACGTATATTCTTGAACAATCACTTTCCCTACCAATTGTTTATTTGCCATCGGTTTCAAATTTAAAACATTTTGACTAGATCAGCCAAAGAGAAAAGGGTCATGTAGAGAAAAATAAAAAGTTGAAAATTAACACCATAATGTCAATCAAAAGTTTCCCATCTAGGTTGAGGCGGCCGTGGAGGTGGCTTCGAAGACACAGTTTCTTGTTGCGACTGTTGTTTGGTTGAGCTTTTCTCCTGGTTTCCAAAACTGAGCTGAACCAGGTCCCCGAATGGATCACTTTGCTTTGGTGCGGTAGAACTTCTAGCATGAGAAGAAGAGGAAGAAGTTGGAGCATAGGAGGATCGTGAAGATGAAGAAGATAGAGGCGAGAAAGAGGACGGTCCCATGGTGTTGCGTTGACTGTGCACAGGACTCCCCCCTTGACTGGTAAAGAAAGGCGATCGCACGGGTTTATAAGGTTTCTGTCCAAAAGACGACGCAGCACCAGAATTGAAGGTAGAGGATCGCAGCTGGGCTTGTCCTGATTTCGTCTCATTTGATGAAAGAGGACTGGAAGACTTAAACAGATGTGGCTGAGGGGATATTGGAGGAGGACGACTGGGGCTGGGACTTATGGAACTTGGTTGTGAAGAAGGCATGGGACTTGGTGTAGTCGAAGAAGCCTGGCTGACCATATTGGCTGGTTTTGGTGTGTTTTGGTTCACTGGAGTAGAATATCCGCCCACACTGCTTTGACTTAGAAGTGTTCCGCGGGATTTAAGCATAGAGGTTGATGAAGGGAACGGGTAGGCAGGTAGAGTTTGCTGACGCGTGATGCCTGGCTGATCAAAGGAGTTGCGCGGGTTGAAGGAGTTTGGCTTAGGTCCAATTCCAACACCTTGATTCACCCCCATCGGAAGGTATACATGAGGACTGGGTGCCAGAGAGGCAAGGGACCATTCTTGTTTCATAAGGTCAGAACTGGTCCGACTCCTTTGCCGGATAAGATCTATATTGGTATGAGGTGATTGTCCAACATCAGATGATGAAGAGGTTCTTGTTCCAGGCTTGTCAGAGATAGGATCAAATATCACTCCATCTAAGTCTTTGGATGGCCTGTGGTCATCGTCATCATCATCACTATAAGCTTCAGCATCCTGAGAGTAGCCCCTACGATTACCTTTCTTCTGGCTTTCCCGTCGGAAAGCCTGAGACCTAGTCAGAGAGCTTCGGGAAGTTTGATTTCTTTCCAATTTCCTCATTTCCACTTCCTCACCATCAGCCTCGTCGTCTACAAAAATAAACTTTGAATCATTAGTCTCTGAGTTGACATCTTTGGCCTGCGTCTTTGATGCCGATTTTGGTTTGCCTAGTGGATCAAAGAGATCAGAATCAGTTGTTTCTGATTCACTAGATTCTAGTCGAATCAATGGTGCATCCTGGATGGTTGCCGTAGACTGGGTGACTTTTACCTCCTTATCGTCGGTAAGCTTGATCAGGCTGGCTTGAGTATGGACAGGAGGAGGTGGAAGGCGCCTTTCATTGTGAGGACTCGGCCCGGGGCTTAGTTTGTTATTTCTTTTGGTTCTTGGAGGAGCAACAGGAGGTGGCTGGCTGATAACAGTTGGGCCCACAGGGGGTCGACTTGGAACCTGAGCAGTAGGCCGAGCTCGAGATATAATCAGTTTGTCACCTAATAATTGAAGGAAAAGGAGAGAGAAAATTTGGTGGATTTAACGCTAGTGTTCATAAAAACCTTTATTTAACAGTTTCCTTCAATCAACTATATTTTATCCCCCTTGGACAATTGAAGAATAAGTTTCTAAAAGCAATTTAAGATACAAATCAGAGGTTGCATAAATTTCGTTATACGTTTTGGAGATCTAAGACAGGGTACTTGACTTTGTGATTTCAAATTCATTGATGATTTAAAATAAAGTTTTAAAAAAAAAAAAACTAAGCTATCCATCTTCTAAATAATATTTCATTTTTTTTTCTTCACATAGACCAGATGTGTTTACAAAACAAGATATAAATACTCCGATGAAAGTAAGGATGAATCAATTATTAATCCATTGCTGGGATAGGACAGGACAATTGTAAACATATAGTATATTATAGGATAACCCCAAGAGAGAAAGACAATATTCTTACAAAGGAAGAAACGAAAAAAATCTAGTGAAGCAAGAAAGAATTGAACCCGCAATCTCTGCGCAGCACCCAATCGCCTTGCCAAAGCAGTGAGAGTGTTCCTAACCAATTTGACCACCGAGCTCCTTGAAAAAAGAAGTAGATTTCAATTTAGTCTTTGAAACATTCTACTGACTCCACAATAGCACATTTCATTTGCCAAGAAATCTTATGGCCTTACTAGAGGGTGATGCATCCTCCGTGGGTTTTTGCTGACTTGAACTTGATGACACTGGTAGGGTGGTCGGAGCTGTTTGGTCAAAACTTTCACTCACTGAAAAAGAAGGGACATCGAAGAATAAATTGACAGAAGTAGAAGCGAGGGCTACTTTTAATACTAAACCGTTTTTGTTGTAATTCTTAAGGTCAATCACTTGCCAATAACGCATCTAGCATCCAAAATGTGGGAGATACAAAAACAAAAGTTCGGTCAACCCCTTTAACTCTTTGCTTTCGGTACCCCACCATTTTTTTACCACCGAACCCGACTGTTTTTAGGCAATTTCTATCAGCCTTGCCACGCTTTGAAAAATAAAAAACTTTTCTCATTAGACTCGATAGACGGAATCATGCCATGCATCATACAGAAAATTGAAGGGAATAAAATCTTCATTTATCTGTGTATTCATTTTGGTGATTAGACTAAATATGCAACTATTTACAGTCATCCTATAACGTTTCGCCACATGCCTGGCTTTAATGGCCGAGCCGAGCCGAGCCGACTGTATCGGCTTGGAAAAATGGTGAGCCAATTGGAGCGGCTTACGACACTGAAAGAGTTAAGGAGTTACGAATGAAAATCTAGTTTATACTTAGATGCCCTAAAAAAGTATGAAATGAAAAAACCCAAAATATGTATGTGTATATATATATATATATATATAAAAACAAAAAACAACAGAATCTTATCCAATCCCATACCATCGTCATCAGAGCTTTGCAAATTGCCAAATGGAATATTAGCAAAGTCTATTTCGTCCACCGATCCGCTTGAAATGGAGAGAGATGAGCTACTTGATCCCTGAATAAGATAAAGAATTCAATCGGGGTATTAGAATAATTTGGCGGGTCTCACTTAATTAATTTAAAGTAAAATCATTTCCTCACGATAACTTCAGATGACATAGCTAGATATGATGGAATAAAATACTTAATAGTTCTCTCTAAAAAAGAAATTCATACTAAAACATGTGTTCAATTGTTTCCACTCTAGCGATGGCAATACCCAAATTTTTTATCTTTTTTTAATTGTTCCTCAAGTTGAATCTTTAAACAATGACTGTAAGAAGAAAGAATTTAAAAACATTTCATCGAGAAAGTGCATTAATTAGAGTTAGAGCAATGAAAAATTATCTTTGCTCCTTGAGACATTTCATCGAAAAGGCATATCGCTTCAGGAATGAGATGCTTGTCTTGCTTCTTGATCTTTTTCGTTTATCGTAGCCAACAAAAAAAATCATTGAATCCAATGAAACTAACCTGAATTTGGATCAATTTAGGCAGAGCTTCAGCACTTGCCGATCTCATCATTGCAGCTTGAATGTCTTTGTCCTGCATTAAACTCATGTCAACTTTCATGTAACTCAGATGAAGCTGACTGTCGTCTTGGACCTCGGATGATATTCTAGACCTGTCCAGATTAGTATAAGTAAAGTGTTATTGTCCAATAAAGCAACATTTTTGTGGTCACAATTCATAAAAGAAATCAGGGATATGATATCATACAACCATTCACTTTCACTCTTTCTCTTTCTTTCACTCTTCCTCTTTCATTTGCAGCTTTTATATAAAAATCAATGCATTTATTAACACAGTTATGAATAACGTCCTAGACCTTTATCCTTTATGGATAATGGCAATATTTAAAGA
>JASKDV010193908.1:0-11358 GCA_032466395.1 Aegires albopunctatus
GTAGTAGTAGTAGTAGTAGTAGTAGTAGTAGTAGTAGTAGTAGTAGTAGTAGTATCCATTGTTGAGACTTAGAAACTCCAAATAGTATATACTGAAATTGTTCACCATTACCTCTAAATCTCATCATATTTTCGGCGATGTATAAAAGATCTAGTCACTCATATTTTGCTTTTGAGTCATTGGAGACAAGATCAAATCTTCTGACACTGTTTGATTGATCTTGGAACCCCAGCTTTTATGATAGAGATTCGATTTGGCTTGTGATCTTGGGAGAATCTCTTTCCACGTGGTTCCTCACTCCATTTATGTGCAAAGCTTTGGCAAATATAGATATTTCTGCTGCCAGGGTGTATATTTACATTTTGGGGAAATCAGAAATTAAATGGGCAATCGGTAAGACTTAAGAATGGCGTGAATCTGCTCTTGCTATAATGTATGAACACATCTTTATTATATATGATCTATAACAATTTATGTTTCTCTATGGGAAGCACACATCAGTTGTGCGATTTTGCTAGAGGTTTTTGCTTTAATGCGGATCACTGCTAGTCGTTTTCAAATTATTGATTAGACTGTGGAAAAATCTGTTTTTATATCCCCAACTGTAACTGGTAATGTATCTCGGTAATGTATAAAATGGTGAGACACTAATGGCATCGAATCAACTTACTGTGATATAAGCTCGCGTTGTGTAAAGGGATGGCATAATTTTCTTCACACAAAAGGAAATGTTGTTTTTCATTCTACTTTTAAATCCGCGAATTGTTGAACACATTTCCATAAGATTCACCTCACCAAACCACTATTTATGTGAGATTTTCATGCATTTATATCGCCAACCAAGTTCCCATGAGGAGAAATGCGGTTTTGTCATTAATTATGAATCGGATTTAAAGTACTGGTTGCAAATTTGATTGGCCCATTTGCCAGAAATCTCTCTTATCTGTAATTCTTTTCAATTCGTGTTAATGTCTCGCTTTCCGAAACATGAACACCGGTTTGGGCCAAATAGCAGAGCTTTAGGTCATAAGACTTTTAAGGTCCCCTCATTTTGTCTCGAATCAGCAAGTTGAAAAGAGAGGATGATAAAAGAGAAGGAAAAGAAAGAAAAGAAAAGATAAATGGCGACCGGCTATTATGACACGAATAAGTAAGACTAACAAAATATTATATAGTAGATCTATGCTAAAAATTAAAAAGCCATAAAACAATACTCGTCTGCCAAATGAAATCCTAAAAGATTCGTCTACAATTATTGATGTTTCAAGTACGTCATCCCCATCCTACAAGCTGAATTTCTGTAAACAAAGGGATGGACATAATAACATATTTCTATGACCTCAGTTTTTTTCTTTTAAAAAAAAATACATTCTGACATAAACTTTCTATTCTCTTTTCCGATTTTCCATTATTCGCCATTACCATTAAAACTCACATAATATTGCCTCCAGATTCACGCCTATTCTTTTCACACTTTCTCCTGTTTTCTCTCAGCCTTTCTCTCAAGCCTCCCATCGCCCAATCTTCACCCTGGCTCGTCCATCGACTTGACGCATCATAAAAGAATACAGGACACTCACCATCTAATGGCGTTTGTGTTTGTAGACACTCCATTATTAAACAACCTTTGATTTCTCTTCCCACCCCAGAAAGAGGCAAAGCCATAGACTGAAGGAGTCGTTGATCAGTCTCTCCATTTTTCACAAGATGTGGATGTAAAGGAGGCGTCATACGATATCATGCTTTAATGTCAAACAAACACAAAGCTTGGTGAAAAGCTTTCCGGGATATTTAGCTAATTTTACCGGAATTGCAATGAATTGTTTGATCTATTTCACAAGACGTCTTTAACAAAATCGCTCTTGGCGCATGCGCAGACCGTTGATCAGCACATTGTGACTTGGTGACCTGGGGGTCCTTACAGATTTGAGGATGTCCTGCTTTCGCACATTTAAGAGAACAGAATGAGGAATTAGAAAGATGAATGGATGGAATGAAAGTAGAAATGAAAAGTAAAGGGCGAGAAGGAGAGAGAGAAAGATGAAAAGAAATCAATCTCACCGTGATTGGAACCACAAAGGATAATGTGGCAAGTTAAAGATATATTTAACCTAGAGAATAAGAAAGAAAAGAGTTAAACAACAAAAGCGAAGAAATAAACAATTAACAACCCTAGACAAAACACTGGAAACCCTCAGAGGAAATTGAATAAGCTTAGGTTTTAGATTAACTAAACCTAAAACCACGAGTAATACAATATTAAACAGGCCTACACTCCTATAAAGCTCATAGTGTGGTATCTTATCCAGGCTTTCTTCGGCGCGAATAGGAATTCACAAACCATACAGTAACAACATTTTCTCAGAATTGTTCCTTCCCCCTCTATCCTCCTTCCCTATTTGCTCAGTATTTCCTTTCGCCATGCTAGTGCTGGAAGTGAGGAAGTGTATGTTAGAAACCTTTAAAATAGAATCAGCGCAGACAATGTAGAGTTATACATTATGTTCGTGCAGATAGAGGCTGTGATAATGATGATACAAGTAGTTGCTTTCATCGAATATTTCTCTTCACTTGGAATACGATATCACGAATGCCTCACGGCGCAAATAATTACTTTTCTACTAATCATTTTATGAATTATGAATAATCAAATACGTCACAGATAAACAGATTTCAAATAAATTGATTACGTAATCAATTACAGAATAGTGAAAATCATTAACACATTTGTTTTCGTATTTTTGGTAATAAATTAAACGCGCAAATCACATCAGATAAATAACATATTCGATTACTGCTAAAACGCCAAATGTCGACCATTTTTAGTAACAGTATTTAAACAAAGTAACACATTTGTCCAGATTTAACGCTAATTATAAAATATATAGAATTACCCCGCTTCATTCATAGCCCCCATAACACCTGATCGAACCATTAATAAATCTCACCATAGATTAAACAGTAATTTGATACTTTTAACACGTTCATAATATGAATACAGGGAAATTTGAAACGATATCTAAACGATTTGTCAATGAAAGCTAATGCAATCTCTATCATTCTAATGGCATGGGTTTTAATATCATATAATTATTCTACCCATTACCAAAATGCAATATACAGTTTTCAGATCCCGCTACATCTTGAAGTACGCTGCAACATGATTATTTTGCCGATGATATTTTATATTCTATTATTGTGTAATCTTTTTTGCACAATTAGCAATCTGTGCATCTTGTTTATGTCGCATTATCGCGATGTTGTCGATCATACTCTGCCATATTTTTTTCAACCACCATCCTCACCCTCCTCCTTTTTTTTCTCTCTCTCATTTCTACTAGTCTTCTTCTTACTCTTCTTCTTGTTATTATTATCCTATCAATATTTATCGATAATTACATCTCTTTAATAAAGAAGAACAAGGGATGGGGAGGGGAGGGGGTCCTAATCCAATAATATATAACTGTCCATGGTCAGCCTATTATTGATTCTAAGAAATTCTTTGGATTTTCCAATTGCAAATGTACCAAGGGTGACAAATTTAAGATCTCTATTGAGGGTAGTGTTACGAACATAAGAAAAAAACTCGTTCATTTGTAGGACAGTAAAGACATGGGATAGTCTTAAGTACGATACAGATAAGATACCGTTTACAGGATATCATGGGGCAGAAATTGTAGAGAGTTTAGGGAAACATTCACAACCTAATTACCATGTATCCTCTTCTTGTATTGCAATGTATCCAGTGATCAAGTTTACAGATTGAACGGCTATTTCTTATATTACAATGTATCCAGTGATCCAGTTTACAGATTCAACGGCTATTTCTTATATTACAATGTATCCAGTGATCCAGTTTACAGATTGAACGGCTATTTCTTGTATTACAATTTATCCAGTGATCAAGTTTACAGATTGTACGGCTATTTCTTGTATTACAATGTATCCAGTGATCAAGTTTACAGATTGAACGGCTATTTCTTGTATTACAATGTATCCAGTGATCAAGTTTACAGATTGTACGGCTATTTCTTGTATTACAATTTATCCAGTGATCAAGTTTACAGATTGTACGGCTATTTTGTGTATTACAGTGTATCCAGTGATCAAGTTTACAGATTGTACGGCTATTTCAGGCCTTTGGAAAGTCCAACAGTTAAAAGATTAATTTTAAACTTGCAAAATGACGTAATTAACTCATTTTTGGTTTGAGAACATCCTTACAATTATTATCATAATATCATATTTCACATCATAATAATAATATGCATGTTGAGGGATTACGATTTAGTATTTTGTTTTTTCTATATCAGAATGAAGAAAGATAATAAACAAGAAAGAGAGGAGACCTTAGTCAATTATATAAAGCAAGCTGACATCTCTTTGCTCGAACGGATTTTCATTTGAATTTGATAATGGAAATGTAGATCTAAATATTGTAAGGGAGAAGATGAAAAGGCGGGGGAATTGTTAAAATGATTTTTCTTGCTTAGCTACTTTGATCTGATGGAGAAAGATGACTATTCGAACATAGAACTTTAACGAACTATTTGTTTTTAAATTTCAAACAATACACAACCGGAGGAATAATATGATTCAAAACGCGTCACAGCCATAAGAATTTACAATGCCAAAATAAAAAGTGGTTATGCCAACATTTTAAAAGAAAGATTATAATACATTTTTTTTTTATGATAAATAAATATATCTACTGAAATGGGAGGCAAACCCACAACGTTCAACCGAAAGTCCATCGCCTTATCCACTCGGCCACAATGTACCGATGTTAGAGTCGCAAAGAATACTTATACGTTCATACTCAACATGTCATCAATAAAGTTGTAAACAAAAATACTGTAATAGGTGCACAAAATCCCTTTGATTTCTAATAATAAATTGTGGTCCTAAACATGCTCGGGACATATACGAATGATCATGGAAAGTTTCAACTTAAAGCATTCAGTGGTTTAGACACCTATTCTGACTGGAGGGGGCTGTGTTTTACGATTTTTCGCCAAATAATATATTATTATAAAGAGAAGAAAAGAGAAGAGAAGAGATTGTTCCTGAAATTGACGATGTTGGCCATAATTTCTTCTTTAAATATTCCCATGTAACTTTCACCAGAGGTGACAGATATAAGATATATGTTTTAGGTTGATCAACGTCTGTAAGACATAGATTTTCTAATTCTTAAACTTTTAGAATTGTACATGTTTGGAATAGTTTGACATTTCAGACTAAGTAAGTGCTCGAAAAATATAAATTCTTTTAAGAACGCTGTGAATAGGAAGCTCCATGACATCATGTTTATTTAATGATATTTGATATTTTTAACTCTGTTATGTATATTTGAATTAAAAACTGCATCGGGGCATTTGAAGGTTATTCCGCCTATTTAGCTCATAACCTGGTATTGTATTGTATAATTTGTTTTCTTTGGTTTTGATTCGATCGTTAAATTTGGTTTTCCCTGGAACAGTTTGTTTTTAAAAAGCCGCTGCCAGCGGCTCGTGGGATTCATCAGTATTTTTAAATATATTTTTCAGCTGCTCAGAGCGGCTATTGGAAACTCAAAGTTGAATATCCTAATATGAATTAATCAATACAAATAAAAGCAAATTGACAAGAAATAATTGCAATAATTATTGATATTGATAATGATTCAATGTTCATGATTTGCAATCATCATTCATCTAGAATCTAAGGTCACGGATTTTAAAATCCAAGGTAATGTGCATGTCTCTAAAATAGAGAAATAGAGATACACGTAAGTCTATGTCAGTAAATTTGGCGCCCAATAATTATCGTTATCGAGCCATGTTATTACAGTTATTAATATTCAAAACTTGAAGAGTCCAAATAAACACCTAGGAAAATAAATATTTGATATAAATTATGCGATGAATAGGCAATAAATGAATGATAGCATATGAAATGTGATATTGCAAAGATGCAATCGCTAATTCTCGATGGTATTTGAATAATAATGGTATAACCACGTGTCTCCTAGTCTGTTGCCATGGCTGGAGATTTCATCAACAAAGACATACTGTCACAGCCCTTGCGGGGGTGGTCTGATATTTAGCGATTCAAATACTTTCAGAGTTGGCTGTATACGAATTATGGGGAATGGTGGGAGGGGGAGGGGAGGGGCGGAGTCTAAGACAAATAAAGATTTTGACCGTGCAAACAAGAATACCTGTATATTATTCCACCTTTTAAACAAAAACCGTTCCCCTTCAATTTCCACCCACTAAAAGATTGATTATCTTCCGACATTCTTAGAGATCAATACGAAAAAGGAATGAAACTTCAAAACGTTTTAAATCCTCAATCTTTTGATCGCATCTTTGAGTCGTAGCTGGTTTTCGGCTCGAGAGTATACAATAAAGTGTCCGTTACGTTAATGACGCAATCATTTTGTGTGCAGTAAAGCGCATAATCGTTACCGTAGGGACGAACGGGGTCATAATCTTCTTAGGAGCTCTCTATTTGGTGGAAACTAGATACAGCTGTCGGTTGGACAATGGCTAAAGTAACGACCCGAAAATTGGGACCGCCTCTCATTCTTTCGGGTAAAATGGACCTGGAGTTCTTCTTTAATAAGATAATGCGCGTGTTAGACGACAATTGACGGATTTTTTTTCCTTTATGCAAAATAGCGAGGGATTCGCTGGAGGTGGATGGGTGCGGTGACTTCTGTGAAGGTCAAAAAGGGGAGACAATTGATGTTTTCGCAAGGATGACAAATTGCATGATGGTTGGTAAAGTCAAAGCTGCGTTTTTACATCGCTTGTATCTACAGCGTAGCCATGCTCGTAGCGCTTTACAAAACAGTAACAAATTAGCCAACAGTAACACAGAGCATATAGGACACTACTCTTAAAGCATGTTTGGCCCGAATACTTATTTCGGACACTGTCAGAGCTAACTTCTTCTTCTTCTTCTTCACCTTCAAATAAACTGACAAAACACAACTAGGTTGAGTAATACTTAAATGTCAATACGCAAATAAAAACAAATAAACAACAAAACAAAGCAATAACAACAACCCCACCTATATAATTGAAGTATTATATATATTAGTATTATGGTATTATGTTAACTTGCTAATTGTATGTAGATCTAAGTATTTCATATTGTAGCCTTTGTTTAAAACTATCAACAATTTCGCTTCTTCTAAAATCTTGATTCAATTTACAATGTATTCCACAATCTTGTAGTGCTAGAGAAGAAAGAATGTTTATGGCAATCATTTTTAGAGGCTGTGATGTTACATGTCTGACTATCTGAGTTCCTAGTTCTCCTATTACTTTTATTTAGGTAATTTATGGGAATATAATCTATTTGACCATTAATTGCTTTCAAGAATATGACTATTTTATTGCTAGCTCTTTACGACAAGGTACTAATTTTTACACCTGGTCCTGAATGGACTGATTGGTCAATTAAATTGGTGACTACTTTACCAACTTGTACAAGGCCATTTGGTGCTGTCGCATATATAAAGTAAGTAAAGTAAATATATAGAGATTGGGGGTTCATTCCCCTCTGCGTAACTAGATTTCTTTCTTTCTTTCTTTGGTATGTTTCTTGTCAATGTCTCTTGGGGTTAGTTCATGCTTTGATTGTCTTTGGTTATTACGTATCTGAAAACTTTTGCCTCAAACTCTATTTATCAAACTTCTAAGATGACATTTTATGGTTGACCAAGCTTATTAATCTGACAAAGAGCAAACAAACCGTCAAGCAAATGCGTTATCTAGGCGAAATTTTTCATTCCGTGGATCTCAAGCAGCATACAATATTACTCCATCCATGTTTTTTTTTAATAACCCTTTACTTTCGGTTTTGTCGTTTGGGGTAATTGAGATCCACTGTAGATGTTGATGTCATCTACTTTCGGTTGTATCATTTTGAAATAACGGGGGTCAATTTTTCAGGGAGGATAACATTTTTATATCTAGATCTGTAAAATAAGATTTAAGATATTTATGGAAGCTGAAAAAATGTGTATGGGATATAAAATAAAGTAGATCTAGCTTACATAATGTATCGGTTTGTCTTATTGATGGTATTACCAAGGCTTACTCATTGGAATGTATTCATCTTTTGAAATAAATGTTTATATATTTCAGAACGTCTGGAAAACGGTTGGTAACATGTTCCTTTCGGACGTTAACATTCAAACAGACAATACTGTACTCATCAAATTGTTCATATTATTGCGATCAAATAATCGGATGGGGAAAGGGATTTGGGGGTGGGTGGGGGTGTTATAAACGAAAATCGGGTGCTGGCGGGGGAGGAATCAACAATGTTTTAAGCTCGATAAGCCGGATTAAATCAAGAACATAAAAAACAGAACAAAAGATTTCAGAGCTCAAGGAGAAAGATGGGTTTGGACGTCTAAGAGAATAGTCTTGTATGACGCAACAAGGATGTCGATTCCTGGGGGATATTCACTTTATTCCTTATAACCACGACGCACGCAGTATGTTGCAGATTACTAAACAAAGGGATGAGTTCTTCGAAGCCTGTGGTTTACAAGACGGTCTCGATTATAGCCCCAGAGGGATTATGATAACTATGACCCTCGTCCATCCCCTAGTAATTAGCCGGGTGCTGGGTTACGACTTTCATGGGACGCGTGGCATGTCCGAGATGGCCAAGAAATAGTTACCTTTAACTGGCGACCAAGGAGCGATAAAGAAAATGAAACCGTGAACATAACTTGGTCAGGCGATAACTGCTGTCCCGAAGTGATTGGTGCGCGAAAAGGCGAGCGCGTTGAGCAAAGAATACGAAACGCCGGCTGTATCTACTTAATGGATCAAAAGTAACGGTCTTGAAATCGATTTCCAGTTGAAGAGTCACTTTGTGGGAATGTCATTGATGGAAGAAAGTAACTAGTCCCTTGTTAGGATAGAGTCTCCATTAAAACTAGACTTCTTTGTGAATCGGTCCCTAATCTAAAGAAGGCGTCTTGTGATGACGTGAAGTCTCGTGACACCACGTGCCATCAATAATGAGACGGTTTGTTTCGTCCCTGGTATGCTAAGATAGGCGCCGTTTATAAGTTGTTGATAATGTAAACACATGGTGAGCAGACCACCGCTAGGTAATTGTATCTTACATAAGCTAAGTTCCTTGATCTTTCATATCTTAATTCGATGTAATGAATTAGTCTGACTGGAATTAATCAATAAGTTCTAGTCTATGTAGAACGTTTGATTTAGGACTACCTGATCTTATATCGTACAACTTGATCAATAGATTAATATGCCTTAAAAGCTTAGCCTCACTCAGGCAATGCGATAGGAAGGAGTGGTAGAGGGGCAAAGAGAGCAAGATGTTCCACTTTAATCAACCCTTCTTCCTTTACATTAATCTCTCCTGAAATGCCGAAACGTAGAATGGATCTAGACATGCTATAATAAAGAAGGACAACGATGTGCCAAAACATCAATAACAAACAACAATCAAACGAATAATATAATATACTAATTCTTCACCCACTGCCCCGAATTGACTGAAACTCATAAATTATGCCCCTATAGTAAATAGCAAACATCAACACAGCAAATGAAAAATGTTTTTGAGACACATAATAAGTACATGAGTGTATGCCCACCTCCCTTCTTTCTACTCTTCCCCCTACCCCCACATTCTCCCTGACGTCTCACTCTACCCAAAGATTCAGTTTTGTTCCGCTGCCAAATACAATCATTTCTCTATGAGTAAATATAAGACATGTTCACTCTCCATTTTATATTGAACCCACCAAACATCAATGTTGATGTATCAAGGGAGGCTACAGGTTTAACAAACGATCAATATTACAGTATTCGTTCTTAACAATTTTGGCGCGAAGATGAATAAAACTGAGACTGTGTAAGCTCCCTTAGTCTCTTTAAAAAATCCGATGCAGATTTTGGTCATACTTTTCCTACGATCAATCAGCCGTTTGTTGTTGTGATTTATTTATTTATTCATTCATTCATTTTTATTATTTTAAGGACACTAGCTGACGTCATATTTAAGAGCTGTTAATCCACTGCCTTTTTTTCACGCTACACTTACTTACAATCGTCATATTTGGCAGCAAAATTAATTCTCTCTAAAGGTTTTACGGTTTAATTTTTGTTTGATATAATCATTGAATGTATTGAAATTGTATTGTTTCACCTTGATAGTATTTACTCGTTACTTTCATTCCAATTTTGTATTGACTGTAAACATGACTCCAAATTGTTGTCTCTTCCGGTCTGTGTGAGAGACTCTTCTTGGTCCTCACGTTTCGAGACTCTAGCGGGTTTCCCCGCATACAATCTGCAGCTTGTAAGGCCTCGATGAGTTCACGGAGGTCCCTACGGACCGCACTGAAAATGTATGCATTATATTTCACTACTCGCCTTGCACACATCAGGCAGACCGCAACGGTGTGAATTTTTGTTCTGTATCCGCTCTATCCCATTGGTGTTCCACTGTATCTCCTCTTTCAGGCCAGACAAAATTCAGGTCCGTATGGACGCCGTGGGAAGAGAAGGAGAACAGCTCTTAGATTGTTCTTTAGTCTGTTGACACTTTTACGCAGTGGGCGCCCAGCCTAACCAGCCGATGCTTAATTAATAACAATACTTTTATAAGTAGTGTGTGTCCCGTAGAAGACAATACAGTCATGTGTATTATTATTGCATGTACATGTATATCATTTCACGGTCTCTGGTGACATCGCCAAAGCTTCACCTTTTTCTTTTAAAGGCAACACCTTGTGAAATATGATGCTAACAGGTGTCGACGACCCGAATCATTGGTGTGTGACGCAACTCAATGAACCTTGGAGAAAGTGAGCATGAAAGGACACAATAGACTCGTTGGGGAAAGACAGGCGGAATAATGGAGACTGAACTCTGGCTTGTACAGGATAATTAATGTCTTTATGAACTTATTTAACATTGAGAATATTGATAAGTTTAATCTTTAACATTATGAACTGAAATCTCCTGATAATTGTTTGCTGTACATGTAGTATGTATTATGGTCTTACGTTACTGCTTTTATTATCATTATTTCTATCATTATAATGATTATTATTATTAATATTATTATTATTATTATTAGTATTAGTATTATTATCATTATTATTACTATTATTACTATCATTATTATCATTATTATTATTATTATCAATATTACTATTATTATTATCATTATTATTATTATTATTATTATTATTATTATTATTACTATTATTACTATTATTACTATCATCATCATCATCATCATTATTATTATCATTATTATTATAATTATTAGTATTATTATTATCATTATTACTATCATTAAAAATAT
>JASKDV010193919.1:0-11356 GCA_032466395.1 Aegires albopunctatus
CCGAGTTAGGGCTTTTCCTTGCCCCGCTATATCCGAGCACAGGTAATAGAGTTTACATAGTAAAATAAAAGGGGACTCTGGTAAAGTCCCGCTGTAGTGATGTTCCCGCTGTAGTGATGTTCCCGCTGTAGCCGTGTACTATTGTCTAGCAGCATGTAGTTATGTTTTCCTAGAAAAAGCTGGGATCATTCTATCACTATGGCCTTAGAAACATGAATTTACCTATCACCTACGACAAATTCAAACATTAAGAAGATGAATTGTAAAATCTGCATCTTCTTAGCATCAAATGCAGACTTGAAGACATATCATATAACCTCTATCAAAACCTTGAGAAGAGAGCAAGAAGGATAGGATACACAAATTAAAAATATGACATAATATAAATAATTTAAAAACAGGTGGTAGATCAATCATTCAAAGCAAGGGCAGCAAAATGGGAGAAATAATAGCACTATAGTGTCTAACACTTTCAATCCAAAATCTGTATGTACTGGTATACATAACTTGTACTAAACTGGCTTTATCATTTTATCTACAATAATCTCCCATTCAAATTCAATATCTTACATTAAATCAAAAATTAAAAAGTAATCTTGGTTAGGTTAAACAGTTTGCATCTAGAATGAAATTAGCAAGTGCTATTCTCACTTTTATTGAGCTATACATAACAAATTTATGTACCTCATTATGTTGATTTGAGGTCTTCTTGATCATGGCAGGTTTTTGTATTGAGGTCTACCATTTATAGAGAGTAAACCCAAACAAATGTGATGCACTCATTGCAAAATTACAGTCCTGGTAACATAATGCCATGGAAAAGAGTTCCACCACCAGTCCTATTAATATTGCCATCTGAATGACCCCAGTGTGTATAGATGATGTGACCAACACCAGGTTTATGAACAAGTACAAGGGCTCCACTTGTTCCTGAACAGGTTGGCGTGTTATAATAAATTGGAAGAAATTGTTTACATAAAAGATCTCCTGTCCATATTGCGACTCTTTCTAGAGGATTGTAAAAGTTAAAAGCTGGATTCATTTGTATATTAGGCACGCCTTCATTATTTGTTGGAGATGCATCATAATCATTTGAAAGGAACGATTCATCATCAAAAGACGAAATTGTCCCATAACTGACATGCTTCTTGGAGAGTCCATGGGGATGGGAGACGATGGTGACATGTTCACCGTATGTTTTAGTTTGAGACATTTTAATTCTTTGCTCTTGGAAATCCTTAAGATGACTTTGTAGGTTAAGAAAAAGTTCTTCATCATGGCTAGTGTATTCATTATATTATAGTGTTTGAACTTGCCCGTCAAAGTTTTGAAAACTTTACTTCCTTTAGCTTCCCTGAATTCAATTTCAGTTTTGTCAGCTTCAGTCTGATCAAACACTCCATGAGTTGCTTCATAATGTTTATTTGATAACAATGGTATCGTTTTTCCTCACTCTTTATGCAAGTTTCACAATGACATTGTTGTCCATTTTTAAATTCAATGAGGCGTGTATGAATGACAAAGCCAGTTGTGTTATGATGACAAAATTCTCCAACCATGTCAGAGAACTTGTATACATCTCCGGTAAATGGGTGAGCACTTGGTCTGTGGCTCCTAACCAATGAAGATTTGACTTTCACAGTTAAGGATGACGTACACATAATGTAGTCTAAATAAATGTGATCGTTACAGCCCTGGGGAAGATGATCTTTTCTAAGTTCATTCATGCAAATACATTTCTCATGGCCTGGCTCTTTCTCACACTCCGTCCAGAGTAATGTCTGATGTGCTTCCGTCTCTGTCTCACCAAACTGAACTTTTGGAAATGCTGTGGAAATTGAAATTTATGAATAATTAAAAAGCAGCCTAATAATCCCTTTGCATGAGACATACTATAGTTTGTCAATAATTTGTTTCATCCCAACTCATCAAATATATTACTTGCATCTAAGCAGGTTGCTAACTTTACGGAGTCCCAATGAGGGACAGCCGTGGGGTAACTAATGATGAATGAACATCTTGAACCAAATTCATTTTTTCTTTGTCATCAGGTCATACTTATGGCTTCCTTGTTAGGATAAAAATATTGTACAATCTTTCCATTCTTCAAAACCATGCAACGCATTTTAAGAATTTTTCATACACACAAATCACAGCTTAATTAGAGATCTAGATGAGCTTAATTAGAGATCTAGATGAGCTTAATTAGAGATCAAGATGAGCTGTTGAACAAAGTAAACAACAACCTCAACGACCCATCTGAAGTCTATAAAATTTTCTTTGATATTCAGTTTACAATCTTGCAAAAATGTGAACTCTTAATGAATGGATTTTCTCCCTTTGTAAAATTTGATTAGATCTTGCAATTATAACTTTAAACATCTTTCGACTAAGTGCTGCAAGGATGTCATAGGACCACTTATTGTGTTTAGAAATCTCTGTAGATTTGTATTCAATGAAATTTATGACTGTTTATACATTTGTATGACATGAAAACATGCAAACAAGCAAAAGTAATGGCTTATTCGATCGAGCATATATTCACACAAAAAAAGCAATATTTGCATGAAACCACAAACAATAATAACGAAAATAAAATCCAGTTTGAGTTTAGACTCACTCATAGCTTCTATATAGAAATGTGCCTGCATATTAAAATCTAATTCAGCTAAAAATTTCTTGATTATGTTTCAGCAAGCCCGAGCCTAGTGGTCCTCGGTGAGTTAAAACGTGGATAAAAATTCAGTCATTGCTTCATGAATTATATACCTGTAGGGGGTAGAGTAGGAGGTACAACATTTGTCTCATATGGCAATGGATCTTGTCCTGTAAAAGTAAAAATATGATCGTGAAAAAAAAGTATGATGATTTTGACAATTGTACTCTCTCATCAGCATTCTCTGATATTATGCATGAGGCTGAAAAAACATAACTTATGGTTTCCTTTTTTTTAGGATAAAATATACAATCTTTCCATTCTTCAAAACCATGCAACACATTTTAAGAATTTTTCATACATACAAATCACAGCTTAAGCCGATGAATAAAATATAAAGTCATTTTGGAACAGTGACTAAATTGGGAAGAGTAAAAGATCTTTCTTTGAAAACTATACAGCTTAATTGGAATTGGAAATGCAATGCAACCACTTATATCGAAAAAGTTGGGATTATCAACATAATAAGCAGTTACATGTATACCAGAGCAAGCATTAAAATATAGGAATATTTCTTACCACCATTGTTCATAGAAAATCATTAAATCATGCCATGCTTTCCCATCAAGAAAAAAATATTACTTTTGTGGTCACGAAATGCTAAGACAACAGAGAGAAAATCATGTAACTACGACTATTAACAATGATCTGAATCACTAAGATTATTGATACTCTGTTGAAGCCGATGGAATACATTTACATGTACTTGTTACCTCAACAAAGATACCAAGAACGCTGTATATGTCTTCTCCTCAGCTTTGATTGCCATGAATACGGAAGTTCAAATAAAGAAAATAGCAAATATGAAAAACCTTCCTATATCTTCAATTCTTAAATATAAGATCACAAAGGATCAAATGAAAGACAAACTATATTCACTGACTCTTTCAAATGGTTCACTACATAGTTGCGTCAACTTGAAAGTTCCATATGTCTTTTATGCTTACGACCGTATTTTATCATTAGACAACAATAAAAGAACTAGATTTATAAGTGATACTGCAATTTTAAAGCAATTCAAATTCCACTAGATGAACATTACTGTATTTGAGCAATTGATGAATTTAAGGCTTTGTGTGATGGAAATGATTTTTTTTATTGATGTTGAAAAAAACTTAAGAAGAAATATTTAACTTTAGAAGATAAAACGTATTTCTCATTCTCTCTTTGAACCATGTGAATAAATTTACTCACAGATGCAAATTGTTACACAAAGTAACTTAGCAAGGGAATTGTCCTTACATACCAAAATTATTTCTTACTTTTATCTTTCTTAAGAAAATATCTCAAAGTCTTCACTTGGTCATCCTCACTGACAATTTGACCTGAAATGATCGTTACAAAAAAATTATCACAACTCTCGAATTGTCCCATTTGTAAGATATACAAGAATACAATATGAAACATGGCAACTTTAAATCTAGTCAGCAGTGGTAAAGGTCAATTAATCATACTCTAAAAAAACTGATATTTTTGGTCTTTGGGATGAGAATTTCAACATGAGCTGCATCAAGCAATTTTCATACTTAACACTAGTTGGATATGTGCCTTAGCAGGATCATGTTTTCTAAACCTGGTCTGATTGGTAAGCACAGATCATTGGTGGCATGAAATCATACGTCAATTCCCTCACCTGACTCAATTATGGATGGAATACTGAACGTAACAGATAGCATTGTCCTTGTTTTCAAAATATAATTGTGCATAATATGCTGCAAGTTTTGTCTAATGTTCTGTGTTGCTGTTGGCCACAGGAATATAATGCATTATAAAATGCAATAAGCATGGATATGTGAGAATATAGAATGAGTATCAGTTGTTTAGTCGTCATTTATCAAACATGAGAAAACTCCAGAAGCATTCACACATTTGACACTGGTGTGAATACATTCCAGGCCATTGAGACATCATAATTCGTGTAAAAAAAAAAGAAATTGCACCTAGCATAGTGCAAGTTTTGTCCTATGTTTACTGCTGTCAAAAAGGGGGTGTATAACAGTTGTTGGGGAATGCACAAGCTCTGCTACGCTGTAGATAATAAGAACGTTATTCACTTATTAAAAATTCATCTTTTACACTATTCACATGCTCTTTCTGTTCCATAACCTCTTATAGAGTTCTAGATACAATATCTAGGGAATTATAAAATATTTCATACCTTGCCCCTGATGAAGAATAAGTACAAATCCATGGTACTGCGTTAAACATAAAATGATAGCCCCAACACTTCCACTACACGTTGGAACAGTGTAAGAAACTCTAGAAAAATTCCACCAGGGTGGCCAAAATAAATTTCCAAAATTGCTGTTGGCAGGATCATCATCATCATGGTCACAAGGCTTTGAAAAAATGTCGTTATGCTGAATTGGATCTGTTTTCACTCTCGTCTTTGAGAGATTGGCTTTGCTTTCTGTCGGTTGATTGTCAGCAATCTTTTCAAAGTTGAGACTAATGCATTTTTCAAACCCATGCAGGTGAGAGACTGATATGGATAGCATATCATTTGGTTCTCCCTTCATCAGGCACCAAGCTTTTGGTAATTGTTTTTTGAATTGTGCAAAGTGACGATATAATTCCAGACCCAGATGTGAGTCATACATACTGAAGTGTAATTGACAGATGTCTTCATTAATTTTCACATATTTACAATGACCTTTCAATTTTTTTGAAATTTCTTGGTAGTGATTGTGATGGCATAGGCAAAACTCTACTTCCCCATTTTCTGTTTGATCCTGATCATTCAATACTGAACGTTGTGTGACAATGACTAGCTCGTACCACTCATCATAAATGGATGAATTAGCTATTCTACAACTATTACAGTGACAAAGAGGCTTATTTGCTTTCACTTTCTCAATCCATATGATGAAACCACTGCATTTTTGTAAGAGTTCCACTTCATCATTTTTCCTTAAACGACATTTAACTTTAACTGTAAGATTTGCTTGACTCTCGATGAGACCATAAAGCTTTAAATCTTGATAAACATCCTTCAGATGAGAAGGGCTAAATTTGTAAAAAGGAATGAAGTCTTTGTGCCCTGGATGCTTGGGGCAGTCAAACTGCATACCTTGATCCTGAATGGGAAAAAAATATGAATAGAACTACATTAACTTTCAAAGGTTTAAATTCTGTATCAGCTCATAATTTCATTGACTGTTTGCCAGCACATGTGTCATTGCACTTGTATTAGTTAGTCAAGGTTAGCAACATGCCACGTATGCCTGGAAATAAATTGAACTTGACTTGGTACTAATGAATGCTGTTGAAGATGTGAAAAAAGTGTAATTTAAGATGGTTAGAAGAAGATGGAGGAATCTAGCATCACACATAATAAATCTCTCTTCATCCCACGTAACTTGCAACTTTTGTTTTTGGATTTGTCCTGCATTGTCTTGATTCTACTTAAGTTATTTTACATACCGGATCACTTGTATTTTTATTTCATTCACTCACTAATAATACTGAGTTAATTTCAAAATTACCAAATTAAAATTTATAGTGGCTCAAAATTTATAAGCATTCAGTCTAATCAAATCATTTAATTTTCAATATATCTATATGTATTCTTAAAATATGTGTGTCTAGAAATACATAAAAAGGGAATACTTCCAATATTCATTGACTGAAAATGATGTTACCGTATGACAGGAATTCAGAGTAGAATATAGTTTGCCTCCCAAGATTTTGACAAGGTGTAATTTGTGATGAAATGAGATCAAGTCTAAATTATGTCCTTAGTGTCTAGCTTATAGAAATTGCCTATTGCTGAAATTGAAACAATTGCTGGAAAATACAGTGCAACCTGTTTACATTGCCATGGCTAGGAGCACCAATATACGCATATTATATATGTGATATAAGCAGGATATGGATCTATCAGGTCAATATATAGTTAATACTAAAGAAAGGAGAAAGCACCAATGCCAAGTGCCAACATTATGTCATTCTATTGATCAAATTTGGCTTTTGGGTCGGAGAGTATACATGTAATTTCACTGGCTTACACAGGTGTCTAGGAGATGGATATTACTGGTTGTGCATTTGTTTTCATTCTTGATTTTCACTGGCTATCACTGGAAATTTATGTTGTATTTTTTCTTATTATTGTCTTTACTGACATAATATTGGGATGTTGACATAAGAGTAAGAGGTTTCAAAGGGGTTTTCATTCGATTACTTGTAATATCAATATACACTATTATACAGGCTTTTCCTTTGCTAATGAAAATGAGAAAAAATAGGGCTTAGAAAAGATGCCGATTTATGCGGGTTGTTTATATAAGCCATATTAATTTAATATAATATGTGGGCTAAACATTATAAAAAAAATTCATAAACCAGCATTGCAATGGTACTAATGTAATTATTCGGATTTCAAATTTCCGGTTTAGCGTACTAAGAAATAATAAGAACAAAATCCGTTCCCAGAAAATCATTCGGATTACGAATTACAGAAGTCTGGATTAGAGAGGGCAGACTGTATATGATATATCTGACATAATGGCGTGAGGAAATCCAATGTGGACGAAATCTTGTTCTAGAAGCTCGATTGTAGATTTCGTCGAGGTTGATTGAGTTGTATGGATGCAAGGATACTTAGAGTAAGCATCTGTTATTACAAGCCAGTTTAATCCCAAGAAATTGATTGCGTGGTCAATGTGAAATTGACTCCAGGGTTTTTCTGGTAACATCCACAGGTGAATTGGGGCTTTGCTCGGATTGTTCTGATGCTCTGCGCAGTTTTGGCATGAACGACACATATCAACGATCTGTGAATCAATTCCTGGCTAATAAACTGCTGTGCGGGCCAATTGATTCATTCGTTGCATACTGATATGTCCAAGATGTAAAATTCCCAAAACTTGCGCATGTAAACTGAGTGGGATAACGATCCGTGCACCATAGAATAGACAACCAGATTCACAATTTAATGAGTCTTATAAATGTTTGAAGGCATTTACAGAGAAGCTAGTATTATCATTATCATCCCTTCTTGAAAATTGCGATGATGAATGAGAAATTGTGTTTGGCCATCCGCTCCTACAATAATGCATGACGGTTCATAAGACAGGATCTTTCGATGATTCTAAGTGTCCCATCTTTTATATTTAGCACAGAGTTGAGGAAATGACATTCTTTGCCTGAATGAGAGCTGCCGCATCGGCCATATATCCCTTGGGGAATATCAGAGCGAGGTTTAACATTTTGAAGAGCGTGATGTCCCTTCTTCTTGGTGATTAAAACAGGAGAAAGCGAATCATTGAGTTGATGAACGTGTGTGTTTTTTAGATCACCCGTCAACAGTTTCTTTGGCACATTTTGCCGCATCCTCAATTTCGATTGCGCATGCGAATGAAAGCTCATCATCTTTTATCTGAAAGAGTGCCTTGAGGATTGCCTCATTTTCCATTGAGCACATGAAACGTGTCCGCATTGTTTCATGGAGAGCTTTGCTGATAGCAGAAAAATCGAATGTCACAGCTTCTTGACGAATGCGGGCTGAAAGTTCTTGAATAGTCTCTCGTGGTTTTCGTCGCATATCACCCCAAAACGTTTGCGATCAACGAATCGCTTTGGATGAAATTGATCTAACATGAACGTCTTGATTTCATCGAAAGTCAGTTCATTCACGTCTTTCGGAGGTGATTGTTGAGATGCCAGGGACCATCTAACAACTTGTAAGTCATGGGTATTTCACTTGTCAGAAAATTTTGCTTTCGTTTTGATTGTTATATCAAGTGTGAGCTAATATAAGTTGTAAAGCGAGATAAGTAGTCGGTGAAGAGCTCTAAAGAGGGGTTGAAAGCTGGGAAAGAGGGTGCTGAAGATGATGAATAATTTCTCGAGTTTGCTTTCCGGCGATTTCTAGTAGGGATTCAATTTGCTGAATGTTGCTCATGTTGTACTGCCATTTGATCTCTAAAAATAGTGAGAAGCTCCAAGATTTTGGCCATGATGCTTGATATTACAATGTAAATGATTCCTGATATTTGTAGACAGAGAAATGTGTGGGACAAAAGTTCAATAATGTGCGCCAACTTACATCAAAGTGGTGTCCGAATTATGCAATATATTAATAATAATGTTCACGAGAAAACAACAAAAATCACTGGAGAAAGTTTAATCCTTGTCGCCAATTTGTTACATTTTGATGTGTATAACATAAACAAAATAATAATGTTCAATCTCACATTAATGTTACAACCTCAGGCATACAATGCAATGAAGAGCACACAACTAGTCAGTTTGAGATACGGACAAAGACTGATTTTATTTCTATTTCTATGTACCGTAGTATGGTAAGGTACCGTAGTATGGTAAGGTGCCGTAGTATGGTAAGGTACCGTAGTATGGTAAGGTACCGTAGTATGGTAAGGTACCGTAGTATGGTAAGGTACCGTAGTATGGTAAGGTACCGCTAGAGTAGCGATGCGATGTAGGAGGGGTTGTGAAATGATACGACTACTTGACAGGTAGGAATTTATGGGATGGAAGGAGCGGGTAGAGAGGAGACTGGAAGTTACTGATGCGAGAGATAACAGAAGTAAGGAGTGTGCATGGTAAACGTACAGACACGCAAACGAACACAACAGCATACACATAACAGGTAATAACAATGAAATAGGTAATGTAAATGTTATTGGTTCAAAAATTGCTGACTCAGAAGACTTTCTCGAAGAAATCATTGAGGTCAACTTGACAATTAAATTCCACATCTGCTACAGGCTACTTGCAGAGGTTGAGTGGGGTAGTGATGGTATCAATAATCGTGATTTTTGGAGTGAGTTGAACTAGTCTAGGCTTATATTTTATTCAAGCCTCTTGCAAACTTTTTGGACAGGCTAATAACTCTTGATAATTTGATAATCTGAAATTTAACGAAATGTTTCTTCTCCATCGATATGTTGACTGCTAAGAATGGGAACTGTTTAACATTTTGGGTACGTCAGTGGCCTAGATCTAGTGGTTATCACAGTTCAAACATGAGAAACTCAAGCGGCTCCATTCACCGTCATTAATTGGCTGGGTGACTAGGCGAGACTGTATCCCGCTATATACAAATATTTCTTGATAGCCACTGGTCATTGGCCGTGTATCCTTAGGTAAGGCATTTTGTACCATCTACATCTTTCAACTCAGGTATGAATGAGTACCTGGCCGTTAAGACAGTCTTGTCCTTGTCCAAAAATTGAAATTGCACCTAACAGGTTGCCAATCTTGTCCTATGTGTTCTGTGTTGCTGTCGGCTAGTGGAAGTTGAACCATAATTGAACGTCATTTAGAGCACTTACAGCTGAGGTTCCTTGGAATTAAGCGCTACATAAAGGGGCACTTTAACTTTTTAAACTTTTAAAAATCTCAGTCAATATTTCGACTAAAGAATATTATTTATCTTTGACTTCTTTCAAGTGCTGTCAATTGGGGATGTGGTTCTGTTATGGTTTGGGAAGGAATCATTGGTGGAAGTAAAACAGAGTTGGTGCACATTGAGCATTGATTTACATCAGAACTCTACATCGGAGACATTCCCACTCCTCATATTATTGTTCCATTCTTCTGGGATCATGCCAATGAAAACATATTCCAACCTGGGATCATGCCAATGAAAACATATTCCAACCTGGGATCATGCCAATGAAAACATATTCCAACCTGGGATCATACCAATGAAAACATATTCCAACCTGGGATCATGCCAATGAAAACATTCCAACCTGGGATCATGTCAATGAAAACATATTCCAACCTGGGATCATGTCAATGAAAACATATTCCAACCTGGGATCATGCCAATGAAAACATATTTCAACCTGTAATGCAACTACTCATATAAGTCGCACTCATCTGAATCTTTGATCAGCCATTTCACCTGACATGAACCCCATCTTATGGGATGTTATGAAAAGAAAAGCAAGGAAACAGGTACGATGCAGAGATTCAGTCCAACTGTTTGATACCGTCATTTGACGTATTTCCGAAGAATTGTGGTGAATGCCTAGATCTAGACATAATCCGTGAAGTGAAGAGTTACAAATTTGATTACTTTCAAAAGGCGGTCACACGATGTACATGTACTAATTTTCTTCTTAGATTTTAGTCAAATGATTGCCTTTTGCCTGCTACATAGGGACTTTAAGAGTGTAAGCATGGGGTGAACGTTCATTTCCTAAAGTAGGCCTACATTTATCTGCCAAAGTTTATTTTGACTAATATAACTAAATAATTGAAATAATCAATGAAAGAGAGTCATCTGAGAAGATGTTTCTGCTATCATTGGCTAGTTCTTCTAGTCGATGTTCTTCACATAGTACTGTAAACTGATTTGTTAATGCATTAATGGAGTTTTTGTTTATGATGCTTGATGAAATATGCCGCGAGAGCAGGAAGATAGCGTAATTTAGGGCTAGAAAAAGATTTTGAATTCTGATCATTTAAGAGCAATTCCGACAAAATAATTAAACAAAAAAGAATTTGTTCCAATTGAAATACCCAAAAACAAACAAAAACAAAAATAAAAAACAAAGAAAAAGAGAAAAAGGCTCATTTCTGTCCCACTTCCTCCTATTATTATTATTATTATTATTATTATTATTATTATTATTATTATTATTATTATTATTATTATTATTATTATTA
>JASKDV010193930.1:7636-20704 GCA_032466395.1 Aegires albopunctatus
CCCCCCCCCCCCCCCCCCCCCCCCCCCCCCCCCCCCCCCCCCCCCCCCCCCCCAGACTCTAAGGCCTGTAAAATATCCTTTTCTTTTTTCATTCAAGTACATTTTAAATAAATACTAGATATCTATCATGTAAAAAAGAACACATTTATATTGCAATCAAACTTCCTAGACTGGAAAAAAAATAAGATATGAACACTTCATTTTGTGGGGAGTGTTTTTGTGGTTTTTTTTAAATATAAATTAAGTATGACCCATTTCAACGTTCGGATATATAATTAATATGCCAAAAACTTACATTTTTTAGATCATTCAAAATCTATCTTTTAAAGATAAGAAGGGTGAAAGTTGAGAGGTATTCGAGTATAGGACATAATATGATTGGTTCTTAAAATCAAAAAAATGTTTAAATTTTAAGCAAACATAATTTCATTTCTGTACTTCCATTTAGATACAAATCTTCTTTCTCTCTTTCTTCTAAAGATTATTACATTAAAAAACTGTCATTTGCACATGAAAATCCTCTCATCGTTAATTCATCACGGACATACAACAAACTACATAGCTTTTAATCATGGTGATATTCATAATATATTATATATCAATCTAACAAGTATAAGATTTTAACTGGTAAAGCTTAAAGATTTGGGCATGCACGAAAGCTTTTCTCTCACTTCTTGTTCTAAGACAGAGATATAAGGAGAAAATAAAAAGAAGAAATACATTTAAAAAAATGAAGGACAAAATCTTGAAAAAGCATGTGTGCTTTGAGCGCTTCAAGCTAAAATATCCTCTTATCATGTTTCCCACGTCATTTTTATTTTTGTGAATAAAACGTATCATTGGAAAACGATACTGCATGATTTGAGGACATCGAAAGATAAAGAGAAAAAAACTGAATGATTATCCAATCCTTCAGCAAATTTTAATCTTAAGAAACTCTCGAAAATTAAATACTTCTCAAAGCAAACATAGCTGTTCACAAAATCTGTTAAAAAGATTGAAAGCAATATTAAGAATAAATTTGGCAGCACACACACACACACACACACACACACACCCCAACAACAAAAAAAGGTGCCAAATATTATAACTCTTCATAATGTACTTTCCAAAAACAAAACAAAATGAGTCACTTCCTAAACTAAAAACTTGTTTTAAACTTTGTTCAACTGAATAAATGTTTTTAAAAATGCATGGTCTAAGACCGCATTACGGAGGTAAATAAAATATGAAAGATACAAAAATGAAATGTACTGCTACCAACGCATGAGAAAATTAAAGTGGCAAAATGGAGTTACCCTGGACTATTTCATTAGAGTTTCTTTTGTTCTTTTGACCCATTCTCTCACGTTACACTGAATTCTTTTGTCTAGACAATCTCATGTCGGCAATGTAAAAGGTATTCCATACTATACATTATTCACAATCACTCCGGCATGAAACTGCCTCAAGCAACAGTCTTATAAAGGAACAAAAACCAATCAGCTTCATGCAAAGACAGAAGAAAATAAATAACTATCAGTTGAAAAAAACAGAAATCCTTACAGTCACTCTTTTTGACCATTTGAAATACATGACAGTGATTCCTTTAGGTGATCAAATATTGAAACAGGTAAAGAGCAATTGCCATATTGATCGCTGCTTATATACATTGTCCAAAAGTTTTGAGATGAAGCTGAAGAAAATCTAGCGGAAATTACGTCGTGCTGTGTTTTCTATACATAAAACTATAAAGGAGTTATTGCAAGAGAACTCTTCTTGGTCCAGCAACATATGTTTCATGAGAGAACTAGCCCTGCCCATGAGCAATTTATCCCTGGAATGCCAGCGGTCGCAGTATTTGTCATTACTAAACTCGCCATTAGCATTAGATCCATGCCAGATAATTTTCTGTGGCCTGTGAAAAAGAAAATTCATGACAGGATTTTTAATATATAGATCAAACTGATAATATTAATTTCAATAATAACTAAAATAAATAGGGAAAATTGATCATAAGATTTTACAAATTAAGCTAATGATATGAATAATCTATGTGATGTGGTGTCAATATTAAAAGCTTGAATTTTTTTTCAGTCAGCTTAACATAATCATTCCTAGACATCTTTTACCTTTCTGTTTGAATCATTGGTGAAGAGTACAACATTCTAAAATAAAAAAAGGAATAGCAATGATTACAATTTTCTGGCATTATATAAAATCTGTTTGTCTTACCATCTTTGGTCACTCATCACATCTCTTCCATCAAATGAGTAAATAGGGACGTCGGTATTGAAATGAGCACCACTGCCATCAGTCATGTCTTCCCATGAATTGAAAAGCCTCTGATTCTGTCAAGTTTGATAACAAGACAAGATGTAATGAGAAATATTCACAAAGTTTTTAAAAATAACATCAAGTTGTTCAATTTTGATTTTCTACCATATAAACGATCATTTTTCTTGGGCGTTTTTGTTTTTTTGCCTCTTATATTTTTAAAAAAGAACTTTTTACATCAATTATCAGTATTGTGTCAAATATATTTTCATTTCCCAAAATTTGAATAAGGATAGTTTTTTGTTGTTTATTTAAATAAAAACAAATAATATTAATAAAACTATTCAATTATATAAGTTTTTCATCTTTTCACAATTAATGTTGATTCATCCAAAACATCAAATAGGACCTGATGGATCACAGATCAAAAACAAAAATTACTAAATCTCTTTCTTCTTTTCTTCCATAGCCCTCATGAAATATACTCACCAGAATGATGTTGACAGGTTTGTATTTAAGTCCCAACCCACAACACATCATAGGCATTGTAAAATCAATCTATGATGAAGCACTATTTTCAAAAGCTTTAGGTAAGATATTCCTATTTTGTGAATCTTTACCATAAAAACCAAATTCTAGTGAGGATTATGGTTGAAATATGTAGTACTATCAAATAACGTAACATTTGAGCATAGATTAGACCAATACTGGAAGAACCAGGATTAATTGTACAACTACCGCGAACCAATCACCACAGTACACAACGGCGAGATCTCTGAAAGCAAAGAATGGTGTCAAAGGCTATTTTAGAGCCTATTACCGTTAAGGATTTTGTGAGCATTTGTGAGGATTAAACTATTAAACAATTTGCATAGTAATTTTACCTTGGAATTGACAATTGGAATTTGTCTGTCCCTGGAGTAATAAATAATGGAATTGAGGTTCTGAGTTTGGGAAGACAGTAAAGCACGGTAAGTACCCCTCAGTCTACTACGCCTTGCCTGTCTGTGACACTCGTAATCAGCCCCTCTAATACCACGCATAGACCCAGCCAGTGGCTTGTCTAGAGCAAACAGATGCAACTGCAATGGTCAGAGTAAAATTAAGTCAAAAACTATATAAACAAAAAAAACAAAAAAAGGTGTTAAAAATGTATTTCATAACCCGCCAATCTGCAGCATATTTATAACGATTTCAAGTAAAGCTCCCTTAATGCCAATAGCAAATTGAAAAGGATTAATTGATTTATCAGTTATATTTAATTTCTAAGGTATGCAAAATTATTAATGCGATCATATATGTCTCAATATTGATCTTACTAGGTAAGATCTATATAGAAATATACCACCAAGAATGGTTAAGTCAGGGTGGAGACGTAACACTTACGATTTTATGAAGATCAAAAGAAACGAGAAAGGAAGGAAAACTAAACCAATATTGAAAATTAAAATTAATGATCTTAAAATGTAAATGTAAAGCCATTGTTTTTGTAATGTAAAAATAGCTAATCGCAGTCGACTTAACTCTGAAAGAAAATGTGTTTTTGTTTTCGTATGTTTTTGTCAAATATCATTGATAAACCTCTAGTCTTCCTTCCTTTCCAATATTATATTAATTTTTTTGTTTAGCATATTATAATGATCATGACTATATTTCTGAAAATCATGACTTATGGATAAAAATTCATTACTGTTAAAGCATTGTGTTCATACTGAAGACATAATATATAATTTCATCCGACTTATCGAAGGTTTTGTAAAAAAATTTTAAATACATATCATATATTATGAAAAAAATATTTCAAATGTTTCAGTACGCTTAATCAGTTTATTAAAATATCTCAAACACAATCATCCTACCGAAGGCCCAGAAACGTAGTCAGGTCCAGGAGTGGGGCGAACAGGCGGTGGTCTTGTTGTCTGCGGAAAAGAAAAGGTTTTAGAAATTTATATTAAAAACATGGAAGATAAACAATTACTGCAGCTAGCTGACTTGAAGGACAGCGACTGAAAAGAGAAAGTGAAATGACTAGCAGCATCACAACACTCAAAGCTTGAAAAGTGAAATCTTCATAAAATAAGCGTGAAAAATAAATGTCTTTTTAAAACAATGGTAAAAAGTGAAAACTATTGGAATTCAAGAATTTAGCAACTAAGCATTTGAGGGTAGCTATAAGCAGTGCTAGACTTCAAAGTGCATTTGCTCTATGCATTAAGTGAAAATCAGATCTCATTCTCAAACAGTGCAATTATGATTATTCTATAATGAATGAAAATGACATATTATTCTTAAATGATTTTTAATGGATGCAATATTTACACTGCAAAAAAAAAAAAAAAAAGTAGCTACTTCCATTCACTGTTTCTATCACTTCAAATCTATCTTTTCCATTCATTACAAAATTGTATTAACTAGTTTCTTGTACATTTATTATAGTTGTGCATAGAATAATAATGATATGTGAAGAATATTTAATTGTTTGCATGCATTTTACATTAACTGGATTAAAAACAAAGAAATTTAAATATTATGGTGAGGTTAACGCTACGCTAGGTTGAAAGTATTATTATTACTACTAGTATTTAAAAAACTAGTTCGTGTGCACGAGACACATTAAATAAGTATAAATATACCTTTCCACAATGTTCTAAAAAAGGCATAGATAAAAGCAAAGCCATAGGTGATACAAAAAATAATCCTCAACACTGAAGCCTCTTACTCTTTAAACGGAGAAAAATGAGTAAACACATTTTTAATTAAAATGAAATAGAAAGAACTTTGTCAACGCTCAAAAGAGCTGCAAGAATTAAAAATTGTCATGCTACATTCTGGATTTCAAACATGAAAATTTCTTTTGAGCACAAATTATTCCTCTAAAAATATTGTTTCAAAATACAATTCCTTTATGAATTATCAATATTATTTTTTAAATTAATTAAATATTGTGCTCTTCAAGAAAGACTATGGTATTTTCAACTCAAACAGAAAGTCATGGACAATGCCATATCATATTGGAATTTTTTCTTTCAAAGAGATGTCAAAATTAAAGATATCCCAGTACTCTTGCATTTGATTGCTGTTTTTAAAAATATTAAATCAATCAAGAAAGCATCTAGGAATAATCCATTACAAACATTACGTTCTAAATTTGTCATTCCTATTCTTCAGGCTCAAACTTAATTCTAATGCAACATTACAGATTTTCATAACTAGAATTCTAACAAAGTTTTTGACAATTGTTTTATATTTATAAGAATAAGAAGCTTCAATGAAGGAATTGTTTTTGTTTGTTTATTTTCTTTACTCATCCAACTGTCTGAAATATCACATTAGAAAAGTAGAAAAAACGGAGAGCAGAAAAGCCAGATATCTGGCCAGGGAATGAGTGGCTAAACATGCTCCGACTATATCTATCACGACTAAATCTATCACAACTATATCTATCACAACTAAATTGAGAGGAGAGAAGATGAATTCAAAATGATCTTATTCATCATGGCTTCTTTCTTTTACTTTAAACAAAAATAAAACAAAAATTAAATCAGATTTTTAGTTTGATTCTCTCAAAGAAGAATTCTTGTTTTCAATTTGATTTCATCTTCATTCAAAACTAAAAGTATAAACGAACATTGAGAGAGGAAGCACTGGTGTCACATCTAACCGGAAAGTGATAAAGAGTGAAAAGTTGCCATTTAAAGAGAACAGAAGAAAATGAATCAAATGAGCTGCAAGTCGCAGGACAAATAAAACGATTGGAAACCAACTATGCACACATAAATTTAAATGGACATGACAGAAAGATCAATTCAATTTAAGAGAGTGAAAGGGAATGTTGAATAACAAAAAGAATGTGCATTTCAGAGACAAAGAAAGTAAAAATATAAAATATGATAATTATGAATTGAACTCTCAAAGTACATTATCCAATAAGAACATTTGTGTTGCAAGCCCAAGAGAAGTTGGTTGGGCAATGCGTTATGATTTGTCTTGAACTACATGCATGCTACATTCAAAAGTCAAAAGTGGCAAGGAATTTGATTTCCGGTCTAAGAAAGGGAGACATGATGCAAACTTTTACACAAAGTTAGAGAGAGAGAAGGAAGAAATGTCATTTCTACTTCAGCAAACTTCTTTAAAAGGTACCGCTAGGACATACTTGAAGCTTTATAGCTACAAATAAGAAAAAGAAGTAGTTTTGACTCATCAAATCAAAAAACAATGCGACAGAATGTATATTTTAAAATAGGTCATGAACAGGACAAATCTGATATGTTCAAGGTAGAAAAGGTATTGAAAAGCTAACACATTTAAAAAGAATAGAATAGATATTCCATTAGCACAACGTCAACTCAAATAAACAAAGTTGAAAACAGAACAATGTGCAAAACACATCGGAAGCATTTGTTTGGTCAACAATAAATCACAGACATACGAGAAGCTCTACAAATGTTAAGGATGATTTGATTGGCGCTTATTATCTTGCCACTGGATAAATAGAATTAATTATTTGCTTATAGATTTCTTATCATCGCATTCATCCACCCTGTTTTGTCAACGAGAAGTTATGACACAGATAATTTAACAATATCCTATCTGATAGATATTTCCAATTTAAGTAGATACCATGAAATATATTTATTGTCTTAAGGGATTGTTGATGAAGTCTTGTTTAGCTTAGGTGGAACACACAAATTGGGCAATTTTGATAGTTTAATAATATCCTTATCCTTTCACTGGTATGGCTGCTTTCTGTTACATGTTTTCAAGGCTTTAAAGGGAAAATTATTATTTTACGAATACTAGAATAAACTTTATTGAAAACGAATTATATGTGAACTTGATCTTTATTGTAAGGCACAGTATCTCGAAATCAATCTGTGTAATATCTTTTCACACTATCATGACATATTAGTATCTCATACATTCTTCTACTTTTCACAATACAATTCAAAATTATTATTTTTCCATTTCACATCAGATCTACTTTTTATTCAACCCCCCCTCCCCCCCCCCCCCTTTCCACCCCCCTTCCTCTCTCCCTTAACTTGTATTTAAAAAATACTCTTATTTGAGGATGTTTTATTTTTTGTGTTTCACACATTTGTTTTAGAATATTTCCGCTGTATTTTCTGATTTCTTTTCATAACTCCCTTTCTTGAAACATCAATTAAATATGAAGTTTTTTTCAATCAAGCAGTTAGTTTTATAGTACAGGCTAATGTCATCTGATGAGAATTAAATAACTGCCCGGTTGACAATGCAATGCAAGAAAGGGGTATTCAGTGTTAAGTGAAATTAAAACTTAAAACATATTTACACGTTAAACCTAGCAAAACTAAAATGGAATATCTAGAATAGAAAAAGAATCCCAAGGCAAGCTACAACCAAGAAGAATGGCACTTTGACCAGCATTTTTGACCATAAAGGTATGAGTAATTGCCTCCCTAAAACGAATTAGTCAAAAAAATATGTATTAATTCATTTGTAACTTTTCTTGATGAGTGGCAAGCGAGCAATAAGAAACAAGTAAGCATTCAATTGATTCTACATGCATACCAAACCAATTCAGAGGCAAAGAAAGCAACGATATTACTCAATTACGGAAATTATAATTTCCTCAACATTAAAATCATGAAGAAGAAAAAATTTTAATAACGTATGTGATACAAAGTCTACAGACTGGTTAGAGAAATAACGTATCTTTTTAAAAAGCAAACAACATTGTAAATTGCAAAAAATAAATGAAAAATGGTTGCCCAAAATCTGATTTATTAGTTGACAAACAAAAGAAAAGGGATGGTTGGTGCTAAATAGGCATTCACTAAGATACTCATGTAAATAAAACAATGACAAGACAGAACGGAATGATGTAAAAATTGCCGACGATTTATTTGCAATTGTGCCCGTGAAACTTACTGGCTCAGTCACATTATCAGGTTCAGGCTGTGAAGTGGAAAAGAGGTGCACACAGTGGTGATAACATACAGTATAAAAATCTACATGCCAAAGTGAGATGGAATGATAATACACGAGAGAAGGAGAAAGTAGCTGATAATATGATACAAAGCTATGAGGAGGAATATAAAAAGTGATTATCTTCATGCCAATATTGGTGATCAATTTTCTTGGGGTATTTTTAAAAAATAATAATTCTCTTGGATATCCAGTACCTAGAAGAGTTACACCATATAGTTAGGTACAGGTATAGATTTCTTTACAATAGGATGCAGATAATAGAATACAATTGGCAGTCCGTGTCTTTAAGGAAAAGAAGACCAAATCAGATAGTGCTTGCCCATTGTACAATAAAGTTTGAATAGGATAATTGCTTGCTTTTAGAGATTAGCCAGTGAAATGTAAGAAGATCAACTTTATATGAAATAAATACATAGCAACAGTGATTTAAACATGAAGGAAATCATATGAAACATAAAGGAAATTAAAAATGCATTAATTATTTAATAATTAAATCTCTTATTCTCATTTACTAAAGAGATGTAATTTAAAATATGTGAAAAATACGCTATATTATATTCTTCACATCATGAGATGATTTACTAATGTGTCTAGTATATTAATACATTAGTCAATCTATCTACAGTGCATTATGTATGGTGTTTAATAAATATAATTATTGTTAATGTGGATTTAATGACCATATTATTCTGTAATAAAACCCAGCAACCAAGAGGATTACTTAATATATCAGCAATACTATAATTCATCAAGCTATCATCCCTCCATTGTTTGGTTAGAAAATAGACAATGATCAATTATCGGCATATCGTAGGCACCAGCGATGTCCAAGCCACATTTATATAAAAACTAAGTGCTTGATATATTCATGGACAAATAAGTATATCATGATATAGATTTTTCCAAAAAAAATAATTTAAAAAATAAATTTAAAAAAATATAAAAAAATAGATCTAGCAAAATGTAACATAAGGTACAAAAATGTGTTCCAGGTAAGTTTTTTAAATTTTGGAAACAAATATTCATTTGAAAGTAAAAGAGTACTCTACATTCAAGATCTCTTGGGGAAGAGAAAATTTCCATGAAAAGACACCTTCAAAAACAATTAAAAAAAAAGAATTTCTATTGCGTTGGTCTTTAATTATTGGTTTGACCTAGAATCAATACAAATATTCTTAAACTGTGTACGTACAATGACTTCAAATTATTCATTACTTCTTATCATTGAAGGATGATAAGAAAGGATGGAATCCTATAAATAAATCCATCGATTGGTTTCAATTATTCTTTTTTACTACTCTTGGTTCTGGTTTGATTGGATTGTCTTTCCATTGAAATGAAACCAAAGCATAAAATCACCAAACAACATAGATCTACATTTGAACATAATTCTAATGAATTATTTTTCATTTTTTTTTCTTTCTTTCCATGCATATGTTTTCAAGAAAGCAATAATGATTATATTTTGACCCAAACTAACAAAATGAATTCTCGTTTTAGATAATGAGCATCAATAATATACATGACTCAGCTTGAATATTAAAGTCACTAGTTTTCGTCTTATTTCGATTTTCTCAATATATAAGAAATGCGATGTAGGAGAGATGACGGTAAACAATTTTTTTTCAAATCAAGGATAGAATAATAATCCTAACAACTCTATATAATAAGTGAAGATCATAAGGTCTTTTTTATCTATACCAAACTACTGACTTGTGATTCAACGGGTGAATAGATAGGATCAATTAAGATTAGAAAGCAAACAACTTTGAAAATGAAATATGAATTAAATTAGGGAGAGTTAAACGTAATTGGCTAAAATTGACAAAGCAATGACCTTGAAAAATATTATGATCAATATTTGAAGCAACTGTTTACAAGAGATTTTTAAAGTTATATGGTTTGAAGACCAAAAAAGAAAGAGAAAGAAAGAAAAATCAAAGAAAATGATGGCCACAGTTGAAAATGGAAAAGGAAATGAGAATCAGAAATCAGAGCATATTGAGATGTCAATGAAGCAGTTAAAAACTTTAAAGAAAAAGGAATAGAATAAAAATATAACTTTCTTTATCTGGGAAGAGAGAGGGGGGAGGGGGGAATCAACCCAGGAAAGCAAGAAATGCTTGAATGAGATCAAAACCTCAAATCACTTAAATGAAATAAATATGTTAGAAAAGCTAGCATTGAAATATAACTTTAAAAATAAGTCAAAAGGGGATTCCATTACAACACAGGAATTATGGCTTTGAAAAAAGCATAATAAATCATAAAGCAATAATCAAGGAAGAAAAAAAATGTCCAATCAAAAACGAGAGGAAAATGAAGAGAGAAAGTTATGTTGAGATTTCTCATGTTTTCTTTAAAGGGATTGATATAATTATACCGCTGTGACAGCATAGATAATATTTTTTGATCAGCTATACACAGTATGTTGCAGAAACTCTTTTGGGTTCCTGGTGTTTAATTATCATTTAAATGGACCTTATAGTTGTAGATCAGCTTAATTCTGGTTTCTCCTAGACTTCAATTTATGTGATTTATGAGCATCCAATTTAATGGCATGTGATTTCACTAAACAAAACTTGAAAGAACAATTTTGAAAGCGGCTGTCACAAAATGTTTTATCACAAAGTGAATTTGACATAAAATGTAAACACAATATTGTTGAATTATATTTAAAAAATCATAATTTGAGCATTTTTGTGAGATACAGAAAATATGAAAATCTTATGACATTTGCATGAAGAAACAAAACCTCCTTTAATTGTCAAATTTAACGGAAAATAAACGGGAAAATCAATTATCTCTATCAGGTTAGTAAGCGGAATCAAAATAGAATGACAGGATCATCATGAAGCATGAAAATTGGCGTATCATTTGTAAAGATCTTTAATAGCCACCAAAACTGTGAATGCTGACTAAAGAAAAAAGTATCAGGAATTAGTGCTTTGTTGCTACCATGTCAAAGACAGGACTAATCAGGCTAGGCAGATTGAAATATTGTAGAGTAGGCAAGGGGTGCACGAGGTATCTATAGCAGTGGCATTTTTGCTACGGTACCATTGCGTTACACCATGTAAGCTTCAGCAGTAAAGGAATCAAAAAATTGGCGAGGCCAAAGAAAGTGGTACATGGTTTACCCAATAGATGTCCCGGTCCCATGGTAAAATCCGAATATTGCCGTGTTTGTCAAAGTAGTGGCTCTTGAACCTTCCACTTTCCGGATGAGCAGGTGCATCTGCTTGAGGCATGGAATCATCCGAGTTTTCTTCCTCTTTTCTGTCAAGGCCTGTCTCCTCGTGGTTTACATTGTATTCAACAAATATTTCTCTTTCAGTTGGTGCTTTCACGTGACTTTTCTTTGGTGGTATGAATGAAGGTGTTTCCTTGTTCTCAGCATCTGTTCGGAATTCAAAGTCATCTGTAATCTCCTTTTTTTCAGGATCTTTATCACCTACATTATATTCTACCATTATTTTTCTTTTATCGGCGGATTTTGTAGCTTTAGATTTCATTTCATCTGCTTGTACATTCTTGGTTCTGTTTCGTCGTCGCATCCCCTGTTTTCTTCGCTGGTTGAGTCTTTCTTTCCGAGGACTCATTCGTATATTTAGCTTTAATTCACGAACTGGGTTTGTGCGACGTTGAGCATTGACAGATGCTGGGGCCCCAATAATTCTCACTTTGCTAACACCTGTACTTCCTCTACCCCCTCCATTTCTTCTCCGTGCTTCCATTTCTCTCTGCTTAAGTCGTTTTTCGTATTCTCTTCGCAGCCTAAGCTGCTCCGCCTGCCAATCATCTTCCTTATTGGCTCGCTTTTCTTCCATGGTTTTCCTCTCATCCATAAGTCTTTTCCTTTTCTCCTCCATTGCTTTTCGTTCAGCTATTCTTCTTGCTCTTTCCTTCTCTCTTCTTTTTCTTTCCTCTGCTTTCTTTTTTCTACTTTCTTCTTTTCTCTTTCTCTCTTCCTCCCTCTTCCTTCGTTCTTCTTCTTTCTTCATCCTTTCCTCTTCTCTCTTCTTTTTCTCTTCTGCTCTCTTCTTTAATCTTTCCTCTTCTTTTCTCTTTTTTTCCTCTTCTTTTCTCTTCTTTGCCTCCATTCTTTCTCTTTCAAGACTTCTCCTCTTTTCTTCTCGCTCTCTTATTCGCTCTTGTCTTTTCATCTCTTTTTCCCGCTGTCTTTGTTCTTGCATATGTCTTCTTCTTTCATTTTCAGCACGCCTTAAGCTTTCTTCTCGAGCAGAGTTTTGATCATCTGTACTAACTGTCTGGTTGCCATTAAAAGTACTGGTTCCATTTCTTAATTTGCGTTGCCGGCGTTTCTCTTTCATTCTCTGCCTTCGGATCATATCAGCTTGACGCAGCCTTTTCTGTTCTTCTCTCCGACGTTTTTCTTTTTGTCGTCTTTGTATAGCTAACTGTTCTTGATATGTTTTGTTTTCATCGCCAGTCATCGTCATCATTGTGTTTTTGGGTCCTCGAATTTCCACTATAGTAGTGCCAAAGGAAGGTGATGTAGGTGTGGAGTCTTCATCAGGTGAAAGGTCGACACCTCTTCCATTTTTGGGCTTCAAAGGTACATTTTCATTGCTGTCAGGCTAAGATTGTGCATGCATCCAGGATAGAAAGAAAAATATTACAACATGAGGGACGGATGCAGGAAATTGATATCATTTCATTGACCTTGATGATTCTTAATTAAGGACAGAGAATGACAGTATGATAAAGACTTGAATTTGTACATATGGGGGAGGGAGGGAGAGGGAGGGAGGGGGAGAGAGAGAGAGAGAGAGAGAGAGAGAGAGAGAGAGAGAGAGAGAGAGAGAGAGAGAG
>JASKDV010193931.1:0-11356 GCA_032466395.1 Aegires albopunctatus
TCACGATAGTTTTGCCAATCATGTGGTCTGTTATACCATTTTGCTACATTATAACGTCTTTGTTTTCTTCTGATGAGACACTTAATTTCAGTTGTAATCCATGGCTGGTCTGGTTTTCCATTTATTGCTTTCTTTGGTATGTTTTCAATTATCAAGTCCGTAATTATTCATTTGAAAAGTTTCCAATTCTCGTTTACATCTTGTTCCGTTGCTCTCTCTTCAAAGTCATGAAGTCTGTGTTTTAATTCATCTTTTATTACGTTCCAGTTTCCTTTTTTGAATAAGAAAATGGTACGCTGTGTTTTTCCTGATTTTTTTAGTTTTGCTTCCGCGTTACACATTACAATATCGTGATCGCTCATTCCAGGCATTATCTTTGGTGAATCAAGAAGATCTGGGTTTGATGTTAAAAAGACATTTAAAATATTGTTGTGTCTCTTTGGCTCTTTTACGATTTGAGTGAGACTGAATTTGTGCATGATTTCAATCATTAGGTTGTTTAATTCTTGACTGTAATGTGGTCTTTGTTTGATTTCTAGTTTATCCCAATTTATATCTGGTAGATTAAAATCTCCACCAAGGATGATCTTTGGCATTGAATTTTCTTTCGTATGTAATTTTTGTAAAGAGTTGCGCAGTTCTTCCATGACAGCAACCCCATTCGATGGTTGGCGGTAGAAACAGCCTATTATATTGTCCCCTTGTGCCAATGATACTCTTGTCCATTTGATTTTGCATTTCGCATCTGCCTCTTTTCCGACTGATATTATATCAGAATTGGTTGCTATTAGTACCCCTCCTTCACCCAATTTTCTATCTTTTCTGTATGGTGGTGGGTTTAGGTAGCCAGGATTAAATATCCACTGGCTGTCAAAGTCTTTATCCAAGTGGGTTTCTGTGGCGAGTATTATATCTGGATTGTGTGTTAGTACCAGTTGCTCCATTTTAAATTTCTTTTCGCCGTTAATTAGGCTGCGACAATTCACGATCATGATCTTTATATTATTTTGAGTCTTGGGTTTCGTTTGCTGGCCGGTATAGTCTGGTGCTTTGTTGTTGTTCGTGTTTGTTTTTGTTTTGGTGATATCAGGGTTTCCTAGACTTCCTTGTAAACAGCCAAGGGTTCTTTTATGTGTGTATATTATACACATCGGACCTCCGATATCATAGTCCGTCTCCGATAGGACTTGGCACTCTTTATCTTGCAACTTGAGGATAGGAGGCAGAAAGAAACCCGAAAGACTTTGGATTTCAAATTCGGGCCTGCATGGATTTGAACCAAGGACCTCTGACTTTGTAGGCGAGCGCCTTAACCACTGAGTTATCAGCTCCCCCGTGTATGATACAAATACATCACTACAAAAATTGTTTTGGAGATATTATTTTTCAAAGCGCAGTCTTCTTCATGTATTATTGGTGGTACAATAGGCTACGTTATCAAATGTCAATTCCATATGCCTACTACATAAGCTAACCAAACAAACCAAGCATCAATAAAGCATGGTAAATTCACTTTAATTGCATGTAACAGCTAATACATAGAAGAGTTTTTCACGCTCCAATGATCTTCAGATAAAATCTTTTTCCTGATTTGGGACATGTCTTTTTCTTTACCATTTCATTTAAGCCAGTGTAACTTTTCAAGAAAGAAACCTGTCTCAGAGGATTCATTCCAATTAAGTGGCAATTACGGTTAACCGTATTCCAAATATTGGCTGGCCCTGTATCAATTGGTTTTAAAACTACTAGTGAGTCCAATAGGGAGTTGCTGCTTTACCCCCACTCATTACTCTCTCTTCATGACATATTGTTCATGGACATAGCCTCCCTCAATGCCATCAGAAATAAGGTCCTGTGCTCAGTGATATCCTGTGACCATCTCCTTGGACTACTTCATCCTCATCTGCCCTCAAGGAATATCTTTCCCAGGCTAGAATGCCTTTTAATACATCCAAAATATCACAATTTCAGTTTCTTCCCTGTCATTATTAAATAGAGGTTTTCAGAGTTTTCATAATATTTTCATTTGTTTCTTGAGAAATTTATGAAATGTTTAATATTTTACGCTAATACTTCATTTCAAAGACTTAATCTTTTTGACATTGCTCTTACTATGTTAGCTATTTCCTCTGAAAATTTACTCTCACTTAATATTTGAAAACCAAGAACCAGCCATTCAAAATCAATTAAAATTGTTGCTTATGGAAGGCGCAAACATTAAAAATAATTTTTTGTTTACAAATTTCCTTACATAAATAAAACAAAAATAGTTAAGTAATCTTAAAATACTTTCCATTATTTCACTGCGAAGGCGGCAGTCGATCTCTGATATACATACCTTTTCTCTACTGCGTAACTCATCAAACATTTGCTCTATCTCAATACGCCAATCTTCCTGCATGGTGTGAAATGAGTCCTGAGGTGTAGTGACAAATGATGACATGGCAATTTCTTTCAAACGTTGTAATATCTCCAGAAAGTTTGGCCGCTCATGTGCTTCCTGGTGCCAGCAATCTGAAATTTAAGAGTTGATGATTGATTGAATTAGCAATCAATTTCCTTATCAAATATCAATTGGTATATTTATGAAATGACAAATCAGTTGTTAAAAATAAAAAAATAAAATTCCACTCATTCATCCAAGAAGGAAAATTTGTCTTTTAGTATTTACCATCACCGAGCATTAACCAAGAACAGCAGCGCAAACGTAGGCAATTTGTGTAAATAACCTTGCCCAAGAGTTAGACTGTTAGACACAGTGTCTCCTATGAGATTTGAATCCGCCACCTTTCACATGCGAGTCCAACAGCTTGACCGTTTGACCACCGTGCCATTGTATGATGCAAAGCTTCAGTTTAGAATAATGAATAGCTCAATGAATTAAAAGTTTATCACAAGTTTAAATAATTGTTGTTATAAACAATAACTGAAACAGATTGGGTCCAACCTTGTCTTAAGACATATAGTTCTAATGACTAGACTTTTTTTCAATTTCAGCTTTCATTATTCAATTTGGTATGTGCTTCAAATATGAACAATTAAATCTTATAGCTTTAAAAACAATATCTGATACACTTTAATTTAATATGTAAGAAGCAACTGAGAACATACAACACAGAGCATCACAATTCGTCAAAAATGACTTTACCAATACAGCAGTGTAACAGATATGATGAAAGATATAAAATGGAACCCACCACATAAAAGATGTATTGACCAATACCTATTGCTGCTATACAATAAATGAACTCTGAGCCATTCCTGTTGAAATTTTACTCTCACTTAATACAAGATAAGCAAGAACTAGGTTTGCAAGGAACAAATACAAGAATGACTGTATATCCATCAATGAGTCTCAATTACCTGCCATCAATTGTGAAAACATTTCAGGACAAGTTGAGGGAATTGGTAATGTAAGTTTGTTCACGGCAACGCCATAGGCCACACCTAAAGCATCTATTCCTTTATAAGGAGTCTCTCCAGTAAGAAGTTCCCATAATACAACACCATAGCTGTAAGAGAGGAGATATACAATTCCAGAGTAAAATCAATAGTGTTTTCATTTTTATATGAAGAGAAAGAAGATTTTTAAAAATAGATAGATCTACAGTTTGGCAAATGAAGAATAATTAAATTTTTTTATTTTTTTTTACATTATAGATGTAATTCAAGACAATAGTCATTTGCTAATCCTTAAATAAAGATGCTACAAAATCCATAGAAAAGAATAAAAAATGGCATCTTATATGGAGGTCAAAGTGAGTGAGTTTTGTACAATACATTAAATAAGGTTGAGAACTCAATGGGAAAAAATCTTAATGGATCTGATGTAAATATGTTTTAAGCATAAAGGGCCAATTTTCTATTACAGTGCTGATAACGAGAAAAAGTGAAAAAAGAGAAAAAAATTCTGAGCACGTCCCGACCTCGAGATTTTAACATACATTTAGAGGACCATCTTAAATAAAACTTGCCTTTGAAGGTATGAAAAACAGCATCACCAATAGAAACAGTCACATTAACACCGTTTTTAGTTTTAAGAGTCACTTCATCGTTCAACCATGGAATTCTGAATTTGTTTTTGATTTTTTCATCCACTTCCTTGATTCTACGGACATCGGCCTTAGATATAGATTATAATTCCTTCATTATGAAAAGATATCGAAAGAACTGTCACAAACAAAACAGGTTAGGCTGAGCAAGAATCTAGATTAGATCAAGTACGGGAATGGAATCAAAAACGTTCACGAAGAATAGGTCTTGATCTACACATGACCGAATGGCGAAAGCAGCTTTGTTGTAGCCTAATGGCGCGATCTTGACAAGCATAACAGTTTTGACAGTTTTAAAATTGAAATAGGAATTTTAGACCTAGATCGGGTGTTGAATACAATATAAATATAAGTGCAAAGATAATGTAGAGAGTGGATTTAGACCAAGAATCGATACCTGTCAACATTGCTTTACCGACTTGGTCAATACTTTACCGACTATTCCCATTTCCGGTACTCGGAAGTGTGTCTATACATTAATCAGTTAGGCGCTGAGCACTCGGATAACAGCAGATCAAAATTTCACGGAAAAAAAAAAAAAAAGTGAAAATCCGCGGAGCCGCGGAAGATTATCAGCACTGATCTTTTATTTATCAACTAACTCATGATGATGACAAAGATTATCATATCTGATGATGAATAAAATCAACTATATTAGTAATAAATCCACATGAATTCAGCCTTTCTTATCTCATTGTACATTATATTTAGATCCTCCTTTCAGGGTATCTAAAAGGTAAAAAAAAATAAAAAATATATATAAACCTACAGAAGAACACTAAGAACAACACCGGAAAGAAAAATAGATCTTTATATATCAGTAATTCGTTAGTTCAATCAACCTCTATACGCATACATTCAGTCAGTTCCCCCCTCCTCCTAGTTTTTTCACACATTCTTCATACCAATGTTGTCCCTTTCCCAATGTCCCAGTTTCGATTTCCTCATCTTCTTACGTGAAGGTTGAAATTCAGCCGACAGGATATTAATGAAGATTTAATCTTCACCCGATCCTACAGCAGATTGGTGTCAACTTTCTGTATTATCCCACTGTTCACTTCCCGTAGTACTTGCATGTTGAAGTCTAATAAACAGGACAGTCGCTTTATGGAACTCATGCGACTTATTATGACTGAAGTACATGTAATAGATCTAATCTAAATCAAATATATTATCAATCGGAGAATTAACTTTGCGCATTACAACAAAGCCACGTAAAAGAGATGGAGAGGCCTAGCCTTTGCCTGGCTACCAAAGAGACTGGTACATGAGACATGATCGATAATTAATCTATTTTCAGATCTTCGCGGTTAACAATAATAATTGCTCTTCCCTCACACAATTGAGGCAATGCTTAGTAGGCTAGCCTACTTATTCCTTGTTCCGGAGGTCGTGGAACTTGCAATATGGGCTGGTTCGTAATTCAAGTCGCGAACAATGAAGAAAAAAAGGTTGGTGGGCAAGAACACATGTTCGTTAAAGCTGACAGTTCGATATCATTTGTTCGTTACAGGTGTAAAAAATCTTTTTCAATAAAGAGGGGAAAAATAAGGGCACAGATAATCATTTGCTATTTCCATCAATTTGCTTCAAGCGTGTTCATTCAAAGTGTCTTCTAACGTACATAAATTTTATTGTAAAGAACTGACAATATTACCTCCACACATCACTCTTCTTAGAAAATCTGGATGACTTGATGACTTCAGGAGCCATCCAAGCATATGTCCCAGCTGCACTCATCTGTGTTGTCTTTTCTACTTCTCTAGCTAACCCAAAGTCTGTAATCTTAAGAGTTTTATTGTCTAAGTCTCTTCCATCCACAGACTCTTTAAGTAAAACTGCAAGTTTGGAAAAAAAAAAATGGCATGGTAATGAAATTACATTAAAAAGGATTTGATGATCAAACATTTAATTTAAACCATGAATTGTACCATCGCTTACCTTTTGGAACGACCCAGTAAAGTATGATTTAGAAACAGAATTTTCATGTCATAATAATACTATCAAACAACTTTTGTAAAACTTATCTGATAACAATTAAACATTGACATTGGTAATACATGGTTTGTCTCTAAATAAACAGTTCTCTATCACTGAAAAGGTGGAAAGAGAGTTTTGATTTTATTAGATTTATCAGCATTATTAATTGAGCAGATGAAATACTTTAAGAAGCGTGAAAATAAATCAATATAAAGGGATTTATTCCAATTCCTAATAAGATTCTAGAAATTCCAAAAGAACTTCATTAGAATAAGGTAGGACGAAAGACATCTTATATGAAATCTGTTTATAATAGGAATGAATGATAACTTTTCACCACTAAAATATAATATATTAAATACTGCACGACAACATCTTTTACAAGAATGTATTCTTTTATTTTAGAGATTAGTAAAGACAATCGATTCATGTCATCCGTATTTTACAAAAATGTGTGATAAACGATAAAGATGAATTATAGTCAATAATTATATCTCCGCTCAATACACAAACTCACACTACTTTACATCAATTATTAGACAGAACGACACTCTTCTCTATGAATGAGTAAATGGTAAGACTGAATGACATCCCTCATCAAAAATTTAAGATCGATTGACATATTATTACAAGGGATGTTTATATACACACACGAAAAGACCAAACAAGAACATCCTTACTTTGATGACAAGAATGTGAAAAGATTCTTTTTTCAAATATTGAAACTCCACGTTGGGGGTGTGCATCTAATTATTTTTTAAATGTCTCCCTTACTCTGGCTTGGAAGCTGCTTATTGCATTCTTTTGCTATTCCGCAGACTAAACAACACACCAAACAAAAAAAAAGCTGTGAGAAAATATTCTCTGTATACTTTCCGTCTTAAAATTAAAGATATTTTTAAAATTATATAACTGGTAACTTACTGTTGCTGGATTTGAGATCACGATGTACAAGAGTAAGTGGCGCCTGTTCATGAAGATAGCGCATCCCAGTTGCGATCTGTAATGCCCAATCCACAAGAATCTCTGGAAGTATCCTTCGTCCATTTAATACTCGACTTAAAGAACCTCCAGCTGCATATTCCATAACTAAACACAGATTTGGGGGAGCTAGACAAACTCCCCTTAGTGCTGCAATGTTCTCATGGCTAAGGAGCCAAAATAATTTTGCTTCCTTCCTCACATTTTCTATTGTTACACTTATATGTTCATCAGGGTCTTGTCGTGCTGCTTTAATGGCCACAGTTTCTTCACACCATTTCCCCCGATAAACCTTTCCAAATCCTCCTACCCCAATAACCTCCTCTAGATCCAATTCCTCAAAATCAATCTCGGATGGCCGGTCCTTTGATTTATTGATATCGGGTGGCAGCTTATTAGTATTAAGGTGAGAATCTTTGGCCACAAAATTACTAGGGAAAATGCCCACCTTTCCTCCCTCTGTTGTGCCCATCCACCAGCCATCATCTTCTGATTCTGTAGAGAGGACTTGCACCTGTGTGCCGCAACGTAATGTCAGCTCATCTTCTCTAGCTGCATCATAATCAAAAATTGCAGTCCACAAAGGTGCAAGGGGTGGGATATCATTTGAATCAACATCATCAAGTGTGAGTCTTTCAGTCGGCGGAGAGGGTTCCATCAAAATAGTCGACACTTCTTTGTGTCGCATTCGATGGATTTTGTTTTATTCTTCCCTCTTGATGGTATAAAAGACTCAGCTGGAATTTCATACATTGTTCATCCACCCAGGAAAGTTTTTGAGTGGAACACACAGTTGACATCAGCCGTCAGTTTTATTATTTTATTCTGATTAAGGTTAGATCTAGATCTCGATAATTTCAACACAGTTTATTACATTGTACTTATTCCAATTAAGTCAAAGCATACCAACACCGAACCCATGACAAGTGTATTTTCATGTGTTGTTGGGGAAGGAGGATGTGTTTTTTATACCTTTGTCAGATCCTGTCTCGATATAGACAACTGACAGCCGCCATATTGGTGTACTTTGACCTTGAAAATGCAAAAATATTGAACGATTATTTCTTCAATGAAGCACAAAACAGCCTTGGAATCAACCGATAACAAGATGAAATATCCACCGAAGCTCTGTCAAAGTATTACAGAATTTTATTCACGCTTCCCCTCAGGCCTCTCTCGGATGTGTAGTTACTCCTTTTAGGCCTTTCACTCATTCTCGTTTATCAACTGGAGATGACATATAATCGATTATCTGTCATAAATAATTTTTGTTTATTTTTATTCACTATTCGATACCATGAAGTTGTTATTGTTTTTTTTTCACTGTACTAATATAGTTGTTCCATTTCTGTTACCTCCTCCCTCTCTCTCTCTCTCTCTCTCTCTCTCTCTCTCTCTCTCTCATATATATACATATGTTCAACAATTATACCGCAGAAAACTCTTGAAATGTTATTATGTTGTAGTAATCTAGAACTTTTAATCGACACCATGCTACCCCAGTTGGGATTTTTTTTTTTTTTTTTTACCGATTATGACTGAATATCCAAGTGGAAATACCACCACAATGCACATACAGTAAATGTCGGATAATTGGCCGGGAAGCACTAAAAAAAATAAATAAATAAATAAAATGCACACACAGATAATAGGGCAAAACGTACATTTAGGAGAAAGCCAAATCAATCTTCTCGATTGGCTGCTGTTTAGCATTGTCCAATAAAGCGAATATAAGGTACTCGACGCAATCTTCAATAAATACCTTAGACGGATCTTTGGCTTCAGATGGAAGCAGCATTTCAAACCAAAGGGTGCTGAATTTGCTGAGACTAAACATAAGCGACCAGGTCAGACGGAGAAGATGGAACTGGATTGGCCACACCCTCAGGAGAGGCGACAGGATCGTCAGTTATGTTGTTCTGGGCTGGACACCTGGGGGTAGGAGGAAGAGAGGTCGCTCAAAGACTACCTGGCGGAGGATGGTCGAGGAAGAGCGCTGGCTGGGGATCCTGAGCAGCGACAAAGAAAGCGGCCGACGACCTGGCTCTGTTGAGAAGTCAAGTACTGGACTAATGCGCCTCATGGCGCGGAGAGAATAAAGTTAAGGTAAGGTAGGTGAGGACAAGTTAGAATAATCAATGATAGCTGTGCATTCACTTAAAAGATGTCCCTGTCGCACAGACAAGGCGCAAGGACAGTTCAACGAAAACAAAAGGAAGGGTATTCCGTTTGGCTGGCCCATCGACAACACAAGTCAGGGAAAGGGGAAAGTTGCGAAGGAGAGGGTACTTAGGTGCCGGTAATTGCTGTATTTTCATATTAGGGGCTTCTTGTTACAGATTTGGCTATGGTCCGAGAAAGAAATAAGAGAGAGAGAGAGAGAGAGAGAGAGAGAGAGAGAGAGAGAGAGACTCAGAGAGAGAGAGAGAGACTCAGAGAGAGAGAGAGAGAGAGAGAGAGAGAGAGAGAGAGAGAGAGAGAGAGAGAGAGAGAGAGAGAGAGAGAGAGAACTGCAATTAGAATGAAAGTCAAACAATCTTTTTTGATAAGAACAGACAGAAAGACAAACAGATAGACTAACAGACAGAAGAGCACCAAATTCAACCAGACAGAGAAAAGCTTGATAATACCAGAAATAGATTTATCACGTAGCCCTTGAAGAGATACCAGATCTAGTTAGTTTATTAAGATTCTTAATCATATGCATTGTATGGTCGGTAGCCTAGCTGTGTAGTGTGGATTCAGACCATGAGACACCTTGACAGGGGCCAAACAGTTTATTCTTATAGAGATAACAACAGATAACGAACAATGGCAGGTTTGTAAAGAAGAAGGTAAGGCATGGGGTGGTTTAAAGTTTGAAAATAAAAAGTCTATACAGGCAATTGGAGGAATTTATCCTCTTAGTATTCCTCATTAGAGATATTAAATTATGTTAAGGAATAAATATTTTTCGTAGTGATAAGCAGTTTTGTGATAAATGACTCTATACCACAAAACATAAAAAGAAAGAGAAAAAAAAAAAAAAAGAAATGAAAAGGCCTTATTAACTGATATGTATTTTACCGTATATACATGAACTGTATTTTACATCATAATTATACGATTCGAGGGTCCAAGATGGGTACAGACACTAGTTTTGATATAACAATTGTAGTATTTATTATTTACTTTACTTTAATTATTTATCATACTTTTTTTTATCAAATAGGCTATAAGTGTTGGTAAAGAAGCTTATAACTTGTTTTTACAGCGTTTATTAATTTTCTTAGAGGGAAAAACGACAATGTCTTGATTGTCCTTTCCTAAAACATGGTCGTAACCGTGGTGATTAGATGCCGTCATATTTATTAAAATGTAAATCAGATCATGTCTCTTTACATGAATTTTCCTCAATAGAAAGAATACCCGATAATATAAGCTTCTGTCCGTATGATAGCAGAAAGGCGCTGTAAATCAGCTGCTCTGCTGTATGCATTATGGAGTTGAAAAGGTGTTGGTGTGGAGTGGAATCTTGCAGTGAAGCCGGTGTAAAGTCTGTGAGTTTGCCATGAGCTGATAAATAGACTATAAACCAAGGATCACCTTTATCATTACTATAGTGGGGCCATATCTCATCACAATATCGTGTGTATATGTAATATTAGTCCTGGAAATGTAATAAAATGGTATCCGAGATTAAAGAGGCAGTCAAAAGAAATTGAGAGAGTGCAAAGGAGAGCTATAAAATTAATACATGACTATAAAGAAAAAAATTCATATATGAAGATAGACTGCGATTTTTGAAATTACCATCCCTCAAAAATATGAGGGAATTTAATCCAAAATTACAAGATATCTACCAGTCATATATTTCCTTCAGCTTGCACTAACCAATACAATAGGTACAGTTGTGATAAAATACAAATCCAATATTCCAATACTAACATATATAAGGAAACATTCTTTCTGTCAGAGATTTGCACCCATTTGGAATAAATTAACACCTGATATAAAGGGTGCAACTTATATTAATTCTTTTAAAAGACAATCATCACACTTTTACAGATATTAGGTATGAATATGATCAATAAAAATTCAAACAAAACTGAGCTGATAAGATATGTTTCTAGATCTAGATCTAGATCTAATATTCATTATTAAATAATAAGCGATCTAATCTATACCCCCACCCCTACCCCCAACACTGTATCTAACCCTCAGTATCATTAGAGGTTAAAGAAACGAAGTGATTATTTGCAGTACTACTGCGAATACTATTTCCACGGCGTAATCGTTATTTGCAGTAGTGGATGCGCTCTTCCGACATTAATTATTATTTTCTACTACTGCGAATACTATTT
>JASKDV010193942.1:0-11356 GCA_032466395.1 Aegires albopunctatus
TAATAACCCACTCCGGCTAATAACCCGGTACCTGTGACAACCGTGGGGCGGGTTATAAGCCGAAGAGTACTGTATATGATTATGATGGAATTTGGTTTTATGGAGTGCTTTAACATTCCCATTTTGTTTTGGTTTTCTTTTTTCCTCCAGGTGCTTGCACATTTGTGCGGTCAGTATGGATCACCTTTCCTTTCCTGCATAGGCAGCCATCACCTCAAAGTCCTTTCAATGTTGGCAGCTACCACCTATCAACATACATCACTAGATCATTTACAAATGAGAGGTGGGTATTTTTAGTGTTTAGCAATTTGTCTCCATTTCAATGGAGTGACCTTTAACCTTCACTAGCTCAATTACGCAATAAAGTCCATATCTATTGCCAAATTTACCCTTATTCTTTAAAATGCCCAAGGCAAAATGTCACATACAATTACTTGTTTTTAGGTAGTGCAATAATTATTCATAGCAGTTCAAAGCGGTTGAAAATTGAAACATTGCCAGTTGATTGGAGTTGACAAACAAATTGTGGAAGGCTAGTTGTGGCAGTTAATTATGGTTTTCCCTAGTATGACCAAAGATTTGCATTTTGACAGTTTTTTAATTGGATAAAGGATATGGTAAAATACAGACATTGTTGCCAATTTGACAAAATAAAGAGATAAAAATAAAATAAAAAATTTCCTCTTCCCTCTAGATGGCAATGATGCTGTATGTCAAGCTCTGGATATAGCCAGACAGGCTATGGACCATTGCACTCCTATTCGCTGTGATGATTCTTCATTGAGGTCAGCTTGTTTACACAAGTGGCCATACTTAAAAGGTAAAGTAGACATTTTAGTGAAAAATTCAAACTTAATATTTCATCATGAAAGTAACACTAACCGATAGAGTTTGATGCAGTTTTTAACACTTTTTAAAATTTTAAGATATCTTTATTGGTTCAAAAGTTACAAATGTTTTTGGATCAAATTACAGGAAAATTAACTTGTGTTGTGTGACCCCTAGCCAGCACGCTTCACTAAAGTAAAGGAATCACCCCATTTTGATTTGGAGGAGACTTAAGCATATACTTCCTTAATGATTATTTCTGTAAACTTAAAATTAAGTAGATGCATTTATACATAATCGTCAAAATAAAATCAGGAAACAATTAAACTCAATTCTCTCTCTTTTCAAAAGCACATACAAACTCTTTTATTTACAAAATGTATTGATATAAGTCCAGAATGACCTTTTTTTCTCCCCCTTAAAAATGCTCTTTTAGGTCCTAGCTGTCTCCCTGGTAACTCACAAGATATTATGCAGTGCCTCAAATTTCTACATCCCATCCTGCAAAATGCCATCCAGAACAAGCGTGTCCAACGATTATGGGAAAACACCTATCGGTTACAAGGGCCAATCACCTGGAAAGATTTTCATGAATTAGCCGGCAGAGGTAGGGAATAGATATTCCAAAAGCTTTTGTATTTATTTATTTATTTATAATTATTTGTTTGTTTTTTTTGTTGTTGTTGTGTTTTTTGTTTTTTTTTTGTTTTTGTTTTTTTTTTGTTTTTTTTTTTTTTTTTAAATTATTATTATTGTTGAAAGGCTAGACCAGCATTCGTTAACTTTTGTTTGCCAGTTTTGGTTTTCCAGCTTGCTACTTTTTATGGAACAGGCTGCTTTTCTTCAATAAGTTCAGCAATGTGCAATAAGGCAAAAACAAAAGCTTGCAGATGCATCTAAAGGCAATGAATTTTTGAATCAATGGACAAAGAGAGAAGCGCATATGAATTTTAGTTACTTTTATTTTCTCAACAGGCACTGAAGAGAACCACGAACCTCAACCAATTCCACAGATACTTGTTGGTCATGACCGGGATTTGCTGTCCTTGTCCCCTTACAGTCTACGTTTTTGGGTATGGATTTTGTCTCAATTTTCATCGTTATTTGGCCGTGACAAATGATACTTTGTTATAATAGCTACTTTGTTTCCTTTTTTATGATACTATCAATTTGAAATACCAAATGACAAGTAGCTGGCTAGCCATTCAATGGGAATTACAGCTAACAAAATATCTATTTCATTTATTTTGATATGTTCATGTCATCAAGGAAGTGCAATATAAAAGAACTAATCAGTATCTTATAAAAAAATTGATAATAACTCCCCTTTATATTTTTTTACATTGGAATTGCCACAGGTACAAAGTAAAGGTGTGATTTCAGAACTCAATATGAGAGGGTTAGATCTCATTACCAAGTGGTTTAAAATGTTAGGTGATCAGCAAGTCTATTGTCAGTCCAGGGACAGGGGTTGGGATGTCCTTTGTGATACGTTAACCCTCAACCTGCTGGAGTTGTTTTTTGGTTATTTTTACATCAGAAGCGAAAATAGCGACAATATTTCAATAATCATACTCAATCATTCTTAGTTCCATCAATTAGAAGAGATAGTTTGAAGGGGGATTCATTATTGAGGGCCATTTATTGGTTGATATATTTGGGGAGGACATAGGATAGAGTTGTAGAGGAAACCAAGAAGACTGGACAGTGGAGAAAGTAAACAAATGCTGGCTGTGAATCTATACTCAATACACCTTTGTAATTTGACCATTCTTTTTGCCATTTCCTAACCAGTAGTAGAGCAGGACAGTGAGATTGATTGCAATAGATGGTTGATCTACTGAGTGTGAGAAAGGAGAAAGGGCTTAGTTATTGATAATAGTCCTTCAACTTCAGATCATATATAGGTTTGGTGGTTGCAACCATTTTCATGCCTGTTATTTCCTTATGCATTACATTTTTGGCCAGGATTCTCAATGATACATTGTTTTGTGTGTGGATTTTGCTTTTGTGCAGGACAAGCAGTTTCTGGAACCATATGGTCGTATGCGAGACATCCTCTATGTGATTGTTGCTCCGGACAATGAGTTCATTTTACAACATGTCATATCATTCTTCAAAGAACTCAGTACTGTTTATGAAATGTGTCGGCTAGGACGACATTGTTTTGTCAACAAGCCTCTTCGGGATGGTGTTCTTCGTGTTGGAAAGCAAGTCGCTGCCAAGCTGGTAGATGAACCAGTTGATGACTGGTTTAATATGGCTGGTAAGTGATGAAAGGAAGAGATTTCAAAATTAAACTTTAATTAAATTATGCTAAAGTTCTAGAGAAAAAATGATCTTCCTCAGTGCCCTTTTTCTGATAATCTCCCTTAATCTCTAAATATCACATATATTTCCATTTATTCTACAATATGAAGAGGATCAACTTTTTTTTTTAACAACAAAATGTAACTTGTTTTCTCTATTTTAGGAGACTCTCAATTGGCATCCAAACTGAAGCTATATGCTCAAGTCTGCAAGCACATTCTAAGTAAGACTGGCTTTGAAATTGAATCCAAAGAAAGTTTAATTAATATTGTTATGTATTCGTTACATTGAAATAACGATTCTAGTTTTGAGTCCCCATGTGTTTCCCGAGGATAAAGAAAAGGGCCAATGCTTTCTCCCCATGTGCAGGTCGTAAGAGGCGACCAAGGGAATGGGAGCCTCTTCTCCCATCTGTCCTCTATCAGGCTGTTTTGTCCCCTCAGAGGAGGGAGGAGGTTTTGCTGGGGAGGGAAGTAGGCATATAGCTGGTGGCCATCCCCCGTTTGTGTGCATTGCTTGACTTTAAAATGCTATCGGGGTCACTTGCTAATTAGAGGGACAGAGTACTTTTGTACACCAAGGGCGTTATGAAAATCCTGGTTGGTCTTTGCTGTGTATTTTTAGGGGCCTGATGGCCACCATCATTTAGATTTTTTTTATTTCTGGGAGATGATAGGGTTGTTTTTTTCTGTAAATCATCTCCCCATTTAGTTATATTTATTATTATATGTATTGTACTTATTACTTGAAGTGCTTTTTTTTCCCTCTTCTAAAATCTTAATTCTTCTACTTCTGCTTTTTATCTTTTCACTAGCTTATCAGCTTACTTTTTCATGAGCTTTGAGATAACCTTAGTAGTTGACTGAGCCGTTAAACTCCAAATAACTGACTCTAGTTTTGAGTGTCCTCAAACGTCGTCGCTTTATCGGCCGCAGATGAAATAGAAGGTTGATTTGAGTAGCTGACCGGGCCGCTGGTCCATTAGACACTTCAAATTAAAGGTCACTCTGATTCGTACCATTTCCGGGTCGCATGAATTGTTTTATCTACTTTTGATTCAGTTCGAGTGTGATTAAACCTAGTTCATCTCAGGCTACAGTGGCACATGCGTGTCATAGGTCTATTATCAGTTCATTTCAAGAGAGATTGTGTTTATAATTTCTAAAGTAGATCTAGAATCAAGTGGAGAGTAATGTTAGTTAATCAAATTGAAATGGCCAGCAACTTCACCGTCCTCGGGGATGATCAAAAAACCCTTTTACTTTTAAAAACATTGATGGTAGGCTAGTGACAAAAACAAGTGGAATTTCAAATGGCTGGAGGATAGGATTACGGTAAATGAATGAACAGTGAAACTTGGTGATACAAATAACAAGAAATATGTTTGTGGCAAGGCTTCTTACAAACTGTGTCATGGGTAATTACTTAGATCTATTGTGATAGAGGAAAGAGCACCCTTCATGACCATAGAGATCTATTTGTTCGGATATTATATAGATCTACATTACAACAAGCTGAAGCTTAAAAAAACTCACTAGAACTAGATCTACAGTCTTGGTATAGGCCTAGCATCTGTATTAGTTTGCAAATTAGTAGACTAACCCTTAACTTTGATTTTATACTATACTAGATCTACGTGTTGTTTGTCTTCGTCTTCCGCGAAAAGTTCAGATGTTGTTTTCATTTCTAGTTCTGAGCCCTGTACTTGTAATGTGCCGAAGAATTGTGATTTAAATAGTCCTAAATACGAATTAACAAACTGATTTTTGATAGCGGGATTAGCAATTGTATAGATTTAGCGAATATTATCTAAAAATGATTGCCATAGGCCTTCTTTCTTTCCAAGTACTGTAAGAAGTGGAATAAATTGAATCCAGATTTTAGAAATTGTGAAAGAATTGATACTCTTAAACATAGACTACAATATGATATACTTAGATCTTCAGACATTTAATAAGCTAACATACTGGGACTTATATCTAATACCACAAAATTATACATCCCAGTTTGGTTTGGTATTGAAATATTCAAACTAATTGAATTTTGTCAGTTTATTTGAAGAAGAAAAAGAAGAAGAGATATTTTGGTCGGATAAGTCTGATTTTGGTCGGATGGCCGATGGTAGGTCGGATATAAGTCTGATTGTGGTCGGATGGCCAATGGTAGGTCGGATAAGTCTGATTTTGGTCGGATGGCCAATGGTAGGTCAGATAAGTCTGATTATGGTCGATGGTAGGTCGGATAAGTCTGATTTTGGTCGGATGGCCGATGGTAGGTCGGATAAGTCTGATGTTGGTCGGATGGCTGGTGGTAGGTCGGATAAGTTTGATTTTGGTCGGATGGCCAATGATAGGTCGGATAAATCTGATTTTGGTCGGTTAGTGGGGCTGTAGGTCGAATATATCAAAATTTTGTTGGAAAATTGACTTCACGTCGGCAATTGCAAATTTTGGGCTCTATAAGGCAATAATAATGGCGTGATCAGACTAACATCAATAGATGGGAGTGGAAAGTAAATTAATAGACTGGTTTTTATATCCGGTTGGGGTGAGTGACTCCCCTTTATTTCAATTGCAATCTTGCGAAGTAGGAAACGGTCTTGAAATTCACTTCTTCGTGTCATTTTGTGATGTCCGATTGCGAGAAAATGTGGTAGGAATTTTTTATTTGGCTGATAGGATTGTTTAATGTCTTTGATACCTGGACACCTTGTTAAAGGAACATTCATTCATTCATTCATTAATTTATTTAAACATTCATTCATTTATTTCATCCTTCCTTCACTTGCATTTTTTTTTCGTTTTTCTCCACAGACGCCAGCTAGCAGATTTAGACAGCATCACGAAGAATATGAAAGCCAGACTTGCCAGCGACAGAGATTTGCAACAACCACCAGTGAACAGTGCTCGTTCAGGGGACATCCTCACCGGCACTCAGTCAGGCCTAAGTACTATTCACACAGCATCTTCCCTGTTGAACACAAGGGGAAGCTCGGTGCCAAGTCGTTATCATGATGCCTCTTCCTCCTTTGACGTGGGAACCTCTCAGGAATCTGGTAGAAGTCGCACCATCAACATCTCATCTCCATCTGAGAATCTCGTGGAAGTAGTTGAGCCAGCTGGTGATGAAAAGGGTCCTCAACATAAATTGCTGGACTCGGGGATCTTCTCGTCTTCGGCTAAACCGAGTAGTGAGGATATTCTAGACAGCCAGCGTAGCGATAAGAACATTATGATGACCACTACCAGCGACAACATGTCGACCTTGGCATCCGTCTTCAATGAAAGTCTTCCAACTCCAAGTGCAAACGTTGCCTTACCTGGAACACTTGAAAGAGGGTATCTGAACATGGCAGCTGTCAAAACCCAAACAATGCTTCCCATCGTTGACAACAGCGAAAGCTCTCAAAATAGCCATGGGTTTGACCCTGCGACCCAACGCAGTCTCCTCAATGCTCCGAGCGACAGTCAGTCCACTAGGGGCCTGGACTGTATGAAGATGGCATTCAGAGATGGAGACTGTAATGAAGGGGGAAATAAGGTTGGATCTAAAAATAGCCAATCCAACAGTGCAACAGGCTCGACAAAGTCAGAGAAGACGTCGACCTTGGAGTTGTTGGTAGAGGAGGAGAAAGAGGAGGGGCAGGAGTTTGAAAGCAATACAGAAGAGGAGGATGTAGATGAGAGTAAAAAGTATGGCAGCTACCGCCGGTATCGGGAGATGCTAGATGCTGAAGAAGATGCTGAAGATGAGGATGGTGATGTCGAGGAAGATGGAGAATATGAAGATGAAAATGTGGTGAAAATCATACCCAGAAGCTTAAACAATATGTCCTCCGTAATGGCCCTGGACACAAACAAGAATGCTGCAACCCCCATCAAAGACTCGGACCAGCAAAATAAAATCCTAGACCAGGCAGGAGTGGACAACATTCTTCGTGATCTTAGTCTAACGCCGGCTTCTCCGGCAACCAATCTCCACGAGGGCACCAGTGTTTGGTGTTCCGACGACAATGACGACAGTATTTTTCAGCACGTTTTTGAAAAGAACCAACAACTACTGGCTGAATACAGAGAACCCGAGGAAGAGGTGACACTGGAAGAGTGCCAGCTGGGAGAAGGGGAAGACGAACATCATGCTATGAGCCATGTGGAGAACTGGCTGGTGAGTCACAGTGTTGGCAAGATGAATCAGGCTTTCCCCAAACAGAATGAGCCGCTGTGCAATGTCGAGTCTTTTGGTGCTTCTGGTCAGAATACATCTGAAGAAGGGGTACTGGAATCAACAGCTTATGTCGCCATGCCTAGGCCAGGTTTTGGGGATGAGGATGTGAGGCTCAATTTGGACGCTGATGTGGAAGACGAGGGAGAAGATGAAAAGAAAAGAGATGTTCGAACTCCCATCTGGAATCAACGCATTGCCAATTCTAGTGATGAGGAGGATGAAAGAGAGACGGGTAGAGGAATGTGGGCAAATGGCCTCTCCCAAACGGATGACAATGACTTCTTCAACTCGGATCCAGAGGAAGCCACGGTTCGTGCCAAGCTGGAAAGTCTTCATATTGAAAACGCTGGGGAAGAGTTGAAAGAATGTGGTATTGACAAGGGAGATAACTTGGAAGAACACAGTCTTCTATCTCAGGTTGAATTTACAGATACATTAGCCACAACAGCTGTCCCTGGTGAGGGCTTAGCAACCACAGTACAGCATAATAGCACAGTGTATCCCTACACTTTGGAATTGTCTGAAACTCAGCAGACCCCCCAGCAGACAGACTTCACAGGTCAGGGGGCGCGACCTAAGGTGCGTCACATGTTGTCAAATGTGGAGCTAACCTCAGAGACATCAAGCCAGCGGGCACCTTCAGGAAGTAGCCAAGGCTCAAGGTCGTCGGGCAGGTCTAAGAATAGTCCGAGGTCAGTGCCGTCTTCCACCCATAGTTTTGCGATGCCAGACAAAATGGAGTCGGGATCCTCCAAATCTGCTTTGTCTTCCAACCAATCGGTTTCATCCAAACGGGATCACCAGGAAGTCGGTATAAAGTCCACGTATGGTTCAGAAGTAATCCACAAGGACAACCTCAGTGTAAATAGTAATAATGAAATTAATGACGACAATGTTACTGATCAGATCGTAACAAATGGAGATAATGCAGGGGATTACTTTAAAGACAACGACGTCTGTGGCGAGGATCCTTCCAGTTTGGACGTTGGCCCTCGTGAAACCCATGACCAAGTGACTGCAGACAAAGTCACTACCCTTCCCCCATCCATTGGAGGAGTTACCACCACCACTACCACCAATGCTGCCACAGTGAAAGGCAAATACTCCCATAGTCACAACGATCGCAACAGCACCATTGACTCGGCCTATGTAGATGGCGATGTCTCTGAGGCTCACGTAACACAGGTCAACAGCATGACAACTTTCAACGACACAATGGCAGAAGACAGCGGAATGGATCCATCAACCTCCCACTGGACGCACGATGGTAGTCAGGGTGGCATGGCCAATGGCGATGGGGCCGACTCTCTCACCAATTTCTTCATGAATACCGATGAGATGCAGACGTCCATCAAAGCTCTCCAAATGGCAACAGCCGCTGCTAGCAAGTTGAACCAGGTAACTATGATGACAGTGTTGATATAGATGGTGATGATGATTGTGGTGGTTTTGTTGTTGTAAATGATGATATTGTATCTATTGATGTAAATGAGGATGTTGACTTAGATTATGATATAAATGTTGTTGATGTGATTTATGATCACGTTTATGATATTGATATGGTTATGGTGATATTGTTGATGAGGCTGGTGATAATGAAGATGATGATTATCTTAAAGAATATGATAATGGCAATACCGTTGTTGATGATAATGAAAATAACTTGAGATTCTGAAAGAAATTAAAGTAACAATGTGATAACCATGACTTTTCCCGTAAGGAATGTTAATCATAAATATAAAACTCAATGTGTGTTCAACTTATTCTGCCTGTCAGAATGATGTGAGGTCTCACAACAAGGTCAAGGCCGTGTCAGACCTGGTTCACAAGCTGGCATCCTCCAGGTCCAAGCAAGGGTCATCATCCATCAAGAACAAGCCGCCTCCTTCTGCAGAAGAAGCTAAAAGAATTGCGAAGATCTTTTCCTCCAAAATGTCCTGAAATTGATGGAATTCTAATTTGAAAAAATTGATTGGTTTATGCAAGACGTGGATGGATCAGCTTTGGTATTGCTCTGAAACCAAAATGTACGAATCTTTTGTGGTCTGACGTCATGTACTAATTGCATAGCCAGGCTGGGATAAGATCAAACTTTATGGGCCACCCGCTTCAACTCTTTTTGATGCGAAGTTTAACAATATTAGTCCACTATCCGTGGATTTCAAGTGCCTTTTTTATGCATTTTTGTTCGGTTAGATGCAAGGGTCAAAGGTCAATATCTTCTTTTCTTTTTTTTATTGGCATGATTCAAAGAAAATGCAGCCAAAGAAATTAGTAACTTATAAGATGGTTTGTTAGGCAGTCACTCTAAACTTTTGCTCTAAAAATATAATTAGAAAGATACTCATGGAGACTGTCAACTGAACTAAGGAGAAAAAACAAATGCCTTAAGCATTACAGGTTATGTAAAGATATACAATAAAGGGGACATCACTCTCATTTCGTCCTCACCAAAATTGATGTGGACCATCTTATTTATTATTTATATCTTTGGTGCAGTACATATATATATATGAATGTATTTATACATTAAAGTTGACATGTAATTATGCTGCCCCCTTAGTGAACCATGTCGGTTGACCTTTGTGTATAAAATGTTTTTTTCGATCTTTGACTTCAATGATTGTCACTAGGCATTATGGCTAAACTACTAAATATAATATGAAAGAGAGAGAGAGGGAGGGAGAAATGTATTTATACAGACAGAGAGCGAGAGAGATTGATAGAGAGGGAGAAATGTATTTATACTGACAGAGAGCGAGAGAGATTGATAGAGGGAGAAATGTATTTATACAGATTGAGAGCGAGAGAGATCGTGAGACAATAGAGGGAGATACAGAGAGAGAGATGGACATGTCAAAGAAAAAGACAAAGACAGAGAGAGGCAGATAGACAAACAGACAGTAGAGACAGAAAAACAGAACAGAGTGAAAGAGAGAGAGAGATCTAAGAGTCGATAATTGTCAAGTTGAAAGAATTAAGTAAAACCTTGATATTTATAATTAATAAACTTTATCCATGACATAGATCTGGCCATCTGTTTAGATTGGATTGTCTGCTATTTGCTACTTCATTGAGAAAGTCTGGTATGCCAGGCCTTACTATGCAAGTTGAATTCAAGCCTTAGCAGTGAACCTTTCCTAGAAACGGATGCTTTTTAAAAATCATAACCTCATTACAACATTCCAGTTCCAACATTGAAGACAAAACCAATTCAAATTTAACTTTTGTGTAAAAACGAACATGGTATTCTTGGAAATACTTATTCTTAGTTTAGATGACGCACAATAACACATGTAGCTAACTATTTATTCCCTTAGTCTGTTGCTCAAACTGAAATCGATTTCCTAAGACAGGGTCTCATGTACCAACTTTTTCTCTATATATTATCCTCATTTTTATTCCCTTGTATAAAAGTATAAATAGTGTATATGTCCTAATCTCATACGACTATCTCAATTTTATGGATTTGTTTATTTTTATAAATGTACATACCTACACTATACAAATCATGATCCACAAATGTTTTTGTTAATCGTTGGTTGTTGAATTTGTACGTTGATTTGCCCGTTGTAATGATGACTCTCCTTATCAAGTAGAAGAATTGTAATATCTTTTTTTATCTTAGCATTGATTGGCATTAATGTCTTAGGCCACGTACGTCTCTATTGTCAGAATGCTCCAGACTTTTTCTGTTTTAAAAGAAACATGTTATTCTTGTCATTGCTTTCTTTAACATTACTTATTAAGTAGTATAATTATGTTGTTGTTTTTTTTAAACGCACCTCTTAACTTCATTTATATGATAATTGAAAATGGGTCACGTCTCTTCCAAGAGCCATTTGAACATAGAGACAAAATAGTTGAAAGTTCCCCTTTGTGGTTTTTGAAAATCATACTTTTTTGCAGCAGTTGTTGTTGAGTAATTAGTGTTGAGCCTTCTGTTAGACTAGCAGTATGATCAATACGGGGGGGGGGGGGGGGGGGGTGGGGG
>JASKDV010193953.1:0-11355 GCA_032466395.1 Aegires albopunctatus
TAGATCTAATGTCTAGCCCCTGTTTCTGACCAAAATCTGACTTATCCTACTTGGCCCCAAAAATCCTACCAAAATCTTACTTCTCCTACTTCGCCCCCAAAAATCTTACTTATCCTACTTGGTCCCAAAAATCCTACTTTTCCTACTTGGTCCCAAAAATCCTACTTTCCTACTTTGCTGGACACCCTGTGCTAAATGAGACACGCCGTGGGGTCAAGGGGGCCACGCAGGCCCCCTTTCAGGGTCGAGGGACAGCAAAAACAGCATATTCTGACATGGAATGAAGGTTCCATTAAGCTACAGTTTGTCATATTATAATACAAAATACGACACTATGCACATGACACATATATATATATGCGGTTTTCTGCAAATTTGCGGAAGAGTGAAATGACGAAATTCCGTGGATCCGCGGAAAATTTGGACCGTCAATAGAAATATCAAATTATCAAATTTCTTTGCTTTTTAATGGTCACATTATTATCCTCTAACCAAATGATTCAAAATTTGTTTTTCACGTTAAATCTAGAGTCTTTTATTCTCATATTGTCTGATTTTGTAAGCTACTAAAAGAGGGCCCCTGAGGGATATGAATCCCAAAAGAGGGCTCTGTGGCAACCCTGAAGCCTATATTTGGCAATCCCAGCAGTTACTAGGCCTACAGTTTCGTGGAATACGAGTATCCATTTCTTCCCTCATGGGTCTGATCGGCTGACACTGTATTATCGATAAACAGAGGAAAATTTCCATGACTCGCTTAGGAGGAAAATGAGAAAAAATCCGAAGAGATGTGGGAAAACGCGGAAGGTTATGATCCCCGCAAATTTTTGGTTTCTCAAAACACCAACTTACCCCTATGACTTGGTCTCCTGATAAAATTTGAATATGTTGAGCATGCTGTAATTGTGATATTTGTTCTGGTGTGGCGTGAAGAATTTGGATTTCTCCCGCTTGAATACCATCTCCTTGCATGGCAAGAGCAGCCTGAATATCAGCCTCTGTGGCTTGCTGTAAAGTTAGAGATATAGTTAAATGAGATGGATCATAATTAGCGTGTTGTGAGTCATTGTTAGAGCTATGTTAATATAATAATAAAATAAAAACTTCTTACCTGAAGAAATTGGTTTATAGATATGGTAGGTAAAACAAAAATCATTACATGCAATAATGAATCAGATGAATTTCACAGCAATTTATCACAGGTTCATCAAACAATAGCAGAAAATGTAGGCCAATTAATAATAATTAGAAAAAAATGATAAAAAAGGAGAAGAATCCTTAAAATTTGTAATTTGAAGCAAAAGAAAATGGAGATGAGTCACACCCTCTATTAAAAATTTGTTAGTGCCCATTGCGGGCTCCCCTTCACTACAGATCTACATAGTGACTTCAAAACAATTTTTTAATGAAACATTATATATCAGAGTAGGGACATGCCCCTACTTTTGAAAAAGCATGGCTCTATTATCGTGAAATAAAAAAAGGTGATCTTTGAAATTATTTTTTTCTCAAAGACGCTTCCCTCTAAAACACAGACCGCGTTCTGTATGCTTTCACTTTCCTGTCTAAAAGAAAGCAAAAACTACTTTCGTTTTCTTTTTAGTTATGACTGCTGTGCTTTTTGAAGTAGAGAATTTTGTTCCGTAGTAGGTAGCTAGCAGAGCAAGCGAAAGTGATCGCCCAAAAAATAATAATAACCCCATGGGTTTTCCGTGAAGAACATTTGCAATTGGTCACCAAACACTATGCAGATAAATTGCCATATATGAACTGTTCAGATATAAGACCACGTTCTTAGTGACAGAATAGTGGAAAAGAATAGCATCAAAATACTGTCATGTGATGCAAGGATTTCAATCAGAACAGGTCTTCTTACTTATGTCGAGATCACCTAGTGTCAATGTCAGTGAGCGAGATTAAACTATAACGGATTGAGTATGCAAGACACTCTTTCCAAGGAAAGTCTGGACCATTCTGCCATTGTGGTGGCAACCTCTGCTGAGAGAATTTTTTTCACGTACTGCATTCAATTTAAAATCAAAACAAACCATTTGCATGGCTTGATTTCAGGAGTCCTAAATGAACATTGTCAAGTGCAATCTCTCAGTAAGGTCGCGATTACATGGCAGAATGATTCAGATTTGTTCAGGAGAAAATTGATATATATACTATATGCAACCAGTTACTCCATCATGGTTTATCTTAGCCATTTGGCATAATTTAATAGATTCAATAATAGCAGCATGAGTTGGTGTGAGTGAAATTCATGCATAACAAAGCGAATTACAGTTAGTTTTTCTCCATAAAAACCGGCCTTAATTTTGCCACAATGATTGATGGCTTATGAATTCAGTATAAATCTGCCATTACATCTGTGTGGTGTGTGTTGGCCATATAAAGGTTATTAAACCACATTGAAGCAGAGTATGTAGCATATAAACACGATCATAATCAAGATTAATAAATTGTTTCTGTTCACGAAAACTATAAATCTAGCTTACCGCGTACAATAAATCAACTATAATAATAATACATAATGTAGCATCATTTTCCCCCGGATCGCAGGCAATCGACTGGTGGAATCAAAATCATATAATATAGTACCTAGTGAATGGGAAAGTTTTCTAGTATCTTGTCGCTCTTCGAGTGGAGAGAGTCAAGGACCATTTCTTTCAGTTAGTTAGTTAGTTATTTGAAGTTTAAGGGCTCAGTCAACCACTAGGGTTATCTCAGAGTCCATGAAAAAGTAAGATGATAAGCGAGGGAAAAGATAAAAGCAGAAGTAGAAGAAACAGATTTTAAAAGAGGGAAAAAAGTCGCCATGGAGGAAAAGAAGCACATCAAATTTCTTTCAGACTTATGTAAATGCTCTCAAACAAAAAGTACAATATTATGTTATCAATAGTTTGCAACTTAGCCTACTATTAATGATCATGTCTACAACTGAAACTTTTAGAAAAGACATCTTTTTAGCTGAATTATCCTGATAATTGTATTATAAAACACTTATGAAAATTAAACTTTGTCTTACTTGGTGTATTTGAAGTTCTCCATCTTCTTGACTCAAGGAATCTTCATCGCTGCCTCCGCTCAAGTCACCCATATGTCCTCCTATGTTGACGTAAGATGGTGGTGCCTTTCCACGGAATGCTTTGACTGTTAATGGCATCCCTCTAACACGTCGTCTCCATGCTGTTCGACATTTTGAGTCAATATTCTGTTTAATACGATGCCAGTCACTTTCAGTGATGCCAAATCGATGAATCAGATGACCTTTGGGTTGTAACAAAGATTAGAAATCACTTCCATCATAATATTGTAATCTTATAGGTCAACTCACTGAGGACCAAGCCCGAACTAGGCTCGGGCTTGCTAAAACATGCGTTGGGGACCAAGCCCAAGTTTTCCCGATTGTCATGATTAACACTATGATTTCATATTCATATATACTATTTTTTTTAGCTTACTACCGCAAAAAATATACAAAGAAAACACAAAAGCCAACACCGAACATCAAACTACATACAAAATTTCAGCTTTCCAAAGTGATTAGAACATAATATCCAAAAGATGGATTGAAATTGTATTCAGGGATGCCAACTCAATTAGTCCAAAAGATGGATTGAAATTGTATTCAGGGACGCCAACTCAAATGAGAAATTTTTACTGAACTTTTGCGGACACATGCAGAAGTATGCAAATCGACCCACTTCAAAATACCAACCCTAGCAAACAACTGCTATTTAATAAGCTTTCAATAAGAATGAATGATTGTCTGGTAAATTGTAAGTGCTGGCTTAGCTGGTATAGGAATAGGAGCCTTTGGAATAGCTGCTCTAAAGAAATTAGCAATTGGGGGACTGGTTCCATAGGGCAAAGTAGGTTTTGCCTCTTGTGGAGTGCAGCTCTCAAGAGCTTTTGTGGCCATCATTGCGATTGGCAGAGATTGGGTTTGTTTCATGGCTCTCCTGGCCTTGAAGTGGGCGACTTTTTTGGTATGACTAGAAATAGAATTTTTTCCATTTGAAGAATAATTGATCTTATCTTTGCATGTAAGACAAAAAGCCATACCTGCCTCCAACTTTCAAATATATTCGGAAAAGTAATCCCCTAGATCATCTTTTTGATCCAGCCATGACCACACAAATTTATTCTTCACGCCTTTATCAATGTCGCAAATATTCACATGACCGTCTCGTTGCACAAATCTGCTATCATCCATCTTGAAACTAGAGTTAGACTAGATCTAGATCTAGAGAATTCTAGATAATGTTCACAGAATTTAAAGTAAATTAAGAATTGCTTTCAGAAAATATAGATCTAGATTCAGCGTCACTCTTCTTCAAGCTTCCACTTCTAGGCTAACACAACACGTAGTAGATCAAGGCTATCACCAGTGTAACAAAATGTGCGCTGTTCGAACGATGTTGTGGAAAGCATGGTAGCTCTTCTTCCCAGAAGTAATGTCTATCAGCGACCCGGATGTGGGTCGGCCATTCTCCGTAAAATTAAAAATTTGCACTACTCGTCTACCATCTCGGCCGCTAGTTTCGTAACACTTATTTTTTTTCACAAGAGCGTTCGGTCAACCGCCGGCACGGAATTGACGGAGATCTAAAAATTTACGGAAATCCGTAAATTTACGGAATATCGGCAACCCTGTGTATTAAAAACAGCTGGTCCCACAGGGTGTGCTTGGTTTAAATCCAATCAGAAAGTGAAAATTTTTAAACCCTGACTACAATTAAAGTGATCTAGTACTTCATGTTAATGAGTTTTTGCTTACACCGTATGCCATAGATCATAAGAGGATCAAGCTGTTTCTTTCCATGCTTTCCTTGCCCTGACAAGTTTGAAGCAGCCTGAGTATCTCTGTCAAAAAGGTAGTCTAAAAGGGTTAGAGCCATCTTCTCTGGAGTTCTACAGTTTGAGTGCACATGAAGAAGGTCACTGCAGGTAAATGAGAATTAGAGAAAGAGATGACTCATGGGCCACAATTTAACAACTCCTAACCAAAGACATTCCAAGAAGACCAACAATTAGAATAAAAATACTTTGCCTTGAAGAGTGAACATTCTAATTACAAGACTATATTCTTTAAAATGTACACATCTCATTATGCAATAAACAAAAGGGCATCTCTATAAAATGACCATAAAAACTTAAATGAGAAGAACAATCACCTTGGTGTAATAGGAACCCTTACTCTCATTTCAGCATTGTGTTCATTACCCAGCCACGTCCCACTGGGAAAATCCTCTGCAATGCAGAAAGAAATTTTTTTTAAATAAATACAGGGGGTAGAGGGAGAGAAAAAGGAGTAGAATGGAAGGGTAAAAGCAACTTTGAATACAATAAATAGTAGTAGTTATTAAACACTAACCTTCCCCCCCTCAAAGACCATTATTACTCGAAAATGCAAAGGTATTATCATTATTGTTACTGCTATCATTATATGTATACACAACATCATCCCATTACTGTAATCATTATTATCACAAATTTATTATATCATCATCACATTTTTATCATCTTCATTATAATTGTACAAAGAGCTATTAAGGAATTTTCTGAGAGTTAGAGTACACAATGACTAAGATATAATATACAAATACAAGAGATGGCTGACCAACCACAACTTTCATAATCAGGTTATGGGGGAAAGTTTTAATAAAAATTGAGAAAGAAAGACAGGTAGAAAGCATTGTGAGAGTTGAAATAGAATAAGAGAAAGGGAGCTAAATAAAAAGCCAGGAGAAAGCCATGTACTTTACCTTCTGTATTAAGTGTGATAAGGGTGACATTTGGACCTAGACTTGAAAGAGAATTGTCAACGCCCATTTCACCTTGGAAATAAACAGAAAATGAAAACATACAGCTTATCAAGCTATTAAGCAAATTACCTATTAGATCTCTTAAAAGGATTAGTTTAATGAGTGGATCAATAGCAATATTTAAAAAGTTTCTTTTCAATATATGTAATACCATTTATTCATTAATTCCCAATAAAATTTCTAAATGTAGCATTAATAACTTTGTCCTAGATCTCCCCATGCTCTTGACTCTCAACTCTGATTCAATATTGCTTTATGAAAAATATTTGTAACCTATACTAAGTCCATGCAAATTGTTGATAGCCAAATGTTTCCATCTGCCAGACTAGTCTGCTGCATATAAAAACAAACATTTTTCATGCCATTTCATAAAAATAAAATACCACTTTATTCATCCCCGAAGGGAAATTTGTATTTTGGTATTTACTGTCACCGAGCGTCAGCCGTAAGAACAGCGCCGCAAACATAGGCATAACCTTTCCCAAGAGTTAAACACAGTGTCTCCAATGAGATTCGAACTCGGGACCTTTCGCATGCGAGTCCAACTGCTAAACCGTTCTGCCACCGTGCCATATTATATATGCCATGCTTTCATCAAAGGAAAAGCAGATTTAAAGAAAGTAAGTATGGAGCCAACATTCATAATGTGCAAAAAATTAATTATATTCCATCAAATAGTCATGGAGGAAAAGAAGTTTAAAAAATAAATAAAACATTAAAAAAAAACAACAATTCTGACGAAAAATAAAATAAACCTTGCAAACTGACAAGAGAACCTATTGACCAAAGTTTACTTTGGGCTCTATGGCAATTACTCTGTACATAACTCAAGAGTAAAAGAGCAATCATCATAACATACCTGGCTCAGACTTTGTTTGGGGAAGACCAACAATGACAGCCCTATATCATTTAAAAGAAACACATCAAAAAGTGTTAAAAATTAAAAAGATAAAAGATACAAACATACCTATTGAACATAAACTTTAGACATTATTATTGATTATGTCTTATGACCAAGGTCCAAAATAAGCAAATGGAGTCTAGTGATGAAAGGAAAAGTTTTTAATACTCTAAATTTATCAAAGTTATCTACCTTTCTCTGACTTTTTCTAGATTATTAGAATTTGGCTGATCTACTTTCCGACCAGTCTAACATTAGCACATCTTATTTTGGCTGGCAGCAACATAAGCGATCGACATCAAATAATCTTTTTTTCTACAAACAACACATAAAATTTAAATGAATTTATATTAGACATCAATAATAAAATCCATTTAATGAATCATACAGTGAAAACAATGAAAACTATCAAAAGCAAATAAAAAGCCACATATTGTACCCCTTCCGGCTAGTTGCTGCTGTAAAACTGGTGCCTGAATGAACAGAACGTGACCATGATAGAATCTGATCCAATTTCTCCTCTTGGGCTTTAGAACGTGTGTCAAGAATCTCCAAAGATGCTTCTATACTGTCTAGTCTCAAACAGATGGCTTTATTGATATTAAACAGGATTTGCTAGAGAAAAAGAAATGTCAAATGTAACAAAAAGTTAATCAAAATATACTATTTCTTAAAATATAAATTTGCCAATGCAAAACTAAATAGTGAAAATCAGAAACCGTCCACTACACTGATTTCAATTATTTATTTAGGAGCTGAAGTCCATAGAACAATCATACAATGTTTTTATAACTTAACTGGTTGGAAATTGGAAATTATAAAGTCCATCCCAAGTTGTCTAAAAATGTAAGCAGTTGATTTAATATCACCATTGAAATGGGCAAAAATTATGCACTGTGCAGAAAAACATCAATATCTTTCTTCATCCCTCACTTTGCAAAGAAACTTTCAAATCTAAGTTCATCATTAAATTTGGGTAAAATATACCTTGAGGGAATGTTCTGAATTCATTTCAGGATCGCCATCACTATCAAGACGAATTCTTTTTCTCACTGGATCTATAAGCAGAGACATGGATTGAGAAAAAATAAATAAATAAAGGGATGATAAAAGAGATCATTGTATTCATATCATTTTATTACATTTTAAACAATGTTATAACTAATTTACATTATAAAAAGTATGGAAATGTCTAGATGCCCTTTAGAGAAGAAGTAACAAACTCTCCAGACAATTTCTCAAATAATCCACATAATGTGGGGTTAGATGGTTCAGTGTATTGTGATTGTGACCCAGAGTTTCCAGGTTTAACCCCCACTTCATGATCTGTTGTTTTTTCTTGAGCAAGATAATTTACACCCCTGTTCTTGGCATATAGGAATAGACCAAAAAAAAAGAAAAAAATTCCTTCAGGATTAATAAAGGGAAGAAAAAATTCATTCTTTCCTTTGTGCTTTATTCACTAAAAAAATATGTGCATAGGGACATGAGCAGGAAGTTAATGTTAATAACAGATCACCCTGTCTACATTCTGTGATGGCTTTCTCGTTTTTCTGCAATTAGACAGAAAAGGTTTGAAAGGATGCCTGCTTTAGCAAAACTTTCATTTGAAAAACAAAATTAGCAAAGTTATATCAGTGTAGCCAGCTTTGTTTCCTGTCTTGATGTCACATTTTCTGTGATGCTGCTGGGGAAGTCTGTAGTGGCCAAATTTGTCAGTGTGAGCAATGTAAGAAAAGTGTCTATCAATATCATGTTAGAGTTGTCTTGTAACATTTGTTTTACCTGGATGAATAACAGCAGTTGTCCCATCCACATGAACATCCCCAACAGCTGCAAGGCCTGACACGATGGAGGTATCCATTGTCACGGAGGCACCCCCCAAGTCCACCAATTCTCCATCTTGATCTGACACTGAAGGGGATGAAAAGAAAATGGTCAAAGCTGCAGTTTAACGCATTCCCAGGGCTCAGAACTAGAAATGATAACAACATCTGAACTTTTTGCGGAGGACGAAGACAAACAACGCGTAGATCTAGTATAGTTAATAGTATCAAATCAAAGTTAAGGGTTAGCCTACTAATTAGCAAATTGATACTGATGGTAGGCCTATACCAAGACTGTAGATCTAGATCTAGTTCTAGTGAGTTTTTTGAAGCTTCAGCTTGTTGTAATGTAGATCTATATAATATCCAAACAAATAGATCTCTATGGTCATGAAGTGTGCTCTTTCCCCTACCACAATAGATCTAATTACACTATGACACAGTAAGTTTCACTGTTCATTCCTTTACCTTAATCCCATCCTCCAGCCATTTGAAATTCCACTTACTTTTGTCACCATCAATGTTTTTAAACGTAAAAGGGGTTTTTGATCATCCCCAATGACGGTGAAGTTGCTGGCCATTTCAATTTTAACTGAAATTACTCTCAACTTGATTCTAATTCTAGATCTACTCTTGAAATGAATTGAAAATAGACCTATAACACTCACGTGCTACTGTAGCCTGAGATGAGCTAGGTTTCATCGCACTCGAACTGAATCGAACGTAGATAAAACGATTTGTGCGACCTGGAAATGGTACTAATAAGAGTGATCTTGAACTTGCAGTGTCTAATGGACCAGCGCCCCGGTCAGCTACTCAATTCAACTTCCTATTTCATCCTCTGTTGTTAAAGTGACGACGTTTACGCCAACCAATGACAACTTTTTTACTGATGCTTTAAAATTCTTCCCAACCGCAGATTTCCGCGAATAATTCCAAGAATGCAGCTGCAGAGGGCCGCAAAACTCCCTTCAAGGATAATAAACCGGGACCCTCCTGATATCGTGGCATCCTAGCGCGTCACCCCAATATTAGAATAAGGAAGACCATGATACTAAGAGAACATTGGGCCTGTGTCAGTGAAAACAACATCCGTGCTTGGTTTAGTGAGGTGAAGGATTTCCTGCAGAAAGACGGGTTCGACCCCCCATCCAATGTATTTAATTGTGATGAGACAGGCTTCCATTCTTTCTGCAGGCGACCTCGGTGCTGGCAGACGTGAATAATAAGCACCCTTACGAACGTTTGGACAACAAATAGCAAATAATTGTCCTTGGGTGCTGTTCGGCAGCGGGAAAGGTCCCCCCGGCAATAATTATTCCAGGGGTGAGGTGGACGTTTCAGCCCTGGGATGACTTCAGGGAAGCTCACTTCACCCATACCCCAAATGGGTTGGTAAACTCAGAAGTGTTTCTTTACTGGCTAACGAATACATTTGCTCCAGCAGTGGAGCATCTTCAACGGCCAGTTGTGTTATTTGCAGATGGGCACCGCAGTCATGTCAACATGGCGGTGCATACCTTCTGTCAGTAGCACAAAATCATGTATTATGTGCTCCCTGCCCATGCATCCCATATCATCCAGCCATTGGATCTTGTTTTGTATGGGTCCCTAAAAGAGGAGTGGGAAGAGTCAGTTTACAAGAGAATTCAAGGCCATTGCCTGTGTCCCCAGTGTCCTCAAACAATGTTTACAAGGGTTTTTAGGGATGCTTGGAAACAGGCCTATCAAGAATCAAAAATTGTACAAGGGTTGTCCCCTTGGAATCCTGACAGACCTGATTGTTCTAAATGTGAGGCCAGCCAAATATATGGAAAGTCAGTACGCCACAACGTCACATCTGCCAAGTAATGATGTTTTAAATATATCTCTAGAAAAAAATGTATACATATATCACTAAATTAAAGTACTCTATGGAATCCTAAATTCTACGATTACATGCATGAACAAATTAAGGCCAACAAGAATGACACCAATATAATATATTATATATTGTTAATAATGTTTAATATAAGAAGGGATTTTAAAGTTTGAAGCTTCTATAAAGTTTCTTTTCTCTTTTTATACAACCATGTTTGCTTTAATTAAAACAGAGAACATGTGCCGACCGATGGGACAGGCCTGAACACCTCAGAGGTTATCACAACACAGACAATCCCGCCACCCTCATCACCGTTGCCCTCTACCTCTTTCATTGAGGACATTCAACTGCCTTCTAACTCTTTCATTGGGGATGCTGAACTGCCTTCTACCTCAAAGGACCATCAACAACCCAGGTATATATATAATATTATCTTTTTGTCATGCGTCATGTCTTCACTGTAATGTTTTATGAGATTTTTGTGATTTGACCTTAAAGACAAATAACTAATCAAAGTTTGTATCGTCTCCTCAGCATTTCGTTGGACATCCTGCCACCCTCATCACCGTTGCCCTCTACCTCTTTCTTGGAGACACTGTACTGCCTTCTACCTCTTTCGTTGGGGACACTGTACCACCTTCTACCTCTTTTGTTGGGGACACTGAACAGCCTTCTACCTCTTTCATTGGGGACACTGAACAGCCTTCTACCTCTTTCATTGGGGACACTGAACTGCCTCAAAGGACCATCAACAACCCAGGTATATAATATTATCTTTTTGTCATGCATCGTGTCTTCACTGTAATGTTTAACCCTTAAAGAGCGTTATCGCCCGCTATCGCCTGATGCCGTATTGACTCATTATAAGTGTAGAATCAGTTCCTTCATGCAATCAACATCCGCCATTTCTATAAGTAGAAGAGTTCTACTTTC
>JASKDV010193975.1:0-11354 GCA_032466395.1 Aegires albopunctatus
GAGCACACTGAATCCTGAAACCCAAATTTCACCCCACTGCCAAACCTGAAAATTGTCTAGTAACACTACGTGGTGAATAGACATAACACAACGCTGTGAAATGTGTGCCGCTGGTTCCGTACACAACAAAAGTGGCTGAAATCACGTTTGGTTTTTTCACAGGAAATAGCCAAACGATGACGAAACATGACTCAAATCGGTGAAACCGGAGATTGTCACCACGATGTTGCAGTTTCACCATTTTACAGGAGATGGCTGAATTATGTTATAACACTGACTGGTTCATTTTCAAATTTCCCAATGGAAATTAAATTCTTTAATCATAAAATCTAAAATGTTTTGTTCATCAATTATGGGCTTGCATCGGTTCTTTGGCTTAAAACAAATTGAGATCAAGACCATCAATATCTATGTATGACATTTAAAAAACTTCATACTTGCATGTTTATATACAATTTTTTCAATTTCGTTTTGGCGTAATATCTGTTATGAATTGAACACAACGCTCATTCCTGACATTAGAAGTAAAGAACATTGTGATATATATAGTCTTAATAAGAGACTTACCTCATGAAATTTTTGCGGGTAGGGCTTGGAGAAGGAGATGGAGTAAATGTGATATTCTTCACAGGTATTTGCATTGACGGAGAGAAACATTGCTGAAAGCAGTGAGATCAAAATTGAAAATTACATTTTAACTTTGTATAATTTTTGAAGAAAATAAGATATTGATGTAAGATAATCAAAATTGAAGAGATTTACAGAAATTCACATAAACTGAATTAAATATTTTGCTTGCTATAGAGCATTGATGCAGACCTGCCAACCCAAAAAGCTGAGTGGGAGTGAGATTCAAACCAACTGAGCATGAGATTTGCTGCTCTTGTGGTTAGATTTGAGTTTACACCCCATTTTCAATTTGCCCCCTCTCACATTTTTTATAGTATTGAACTGCAAGAACAGTAGTTGTTATCTTTTTCAAATAATTTGAGCTAGCTTTACAATATTGTATTTGTGTGCTCAAAATGGCCATTACAGAGGAAGTCTATCTCGCGAGACATCTTTTCAGAGGAAGGTTATGAAAGACATAGCGCGGAATTTATAACAATATATCAAATATCATTTTAACAAGGACTGCGAAGTCAACTTCCGAGGATTTCCACGTTTCAGAGGAAGAGTCCCACCCCTGCATAATTATGTAAAAGAAGCAAAACTAAAATTTAAGTCTTTTGGTTACCAAACTGCCAGAAGCTATGATAAAGAGAAAAAAGAAAAAAAATTCTAAAGGAAGCCCGATGCACGCCTTAACTCCAAAATAGACTGGACTTGAACTCTGGTGTTGCCGGTGTTTGGTTTTTATTGTTTAAATATTTAGTCTTTGAGAATTGCACATTCAACACATTGTTGACATCTGCTATGAAATTAGTGCAAACACTATGAAAACTATTATTATAAGCCAAACATTCTTTTTTTTCAATCACAACAAGCTCGTTGCCGGGTTTCTAATGTGTTTTTTACTTTCCTAGTCTAACATATTGGCTAGGTAGATTGAATACGTAGATCTATTATTATACTACCGGTACCACAATGTTGGTGACCCACGATACAAAAGTTAACTTTTTTATCATGGGCAAAGACAGTAACAGGATAACATTGTCCACCTCATCCTACTCGACAAAGGTGTCAAAATCATACTAAATAGACAGCTCGAAACGAAAAGGTCAAAAGTCAATGTGACTTAAAATGCCAGAGATACAATGCCAGATTGGGGAAAAAATCAATATTTGCTGCAGTTGATAAAATAATTGTTTCAACAATGTGGACCAGGCCTACTGCTCTTATTTAAATACTAAACTACAATTTAGGCCGCCTACAGGTATATAATAGGTCTTGTAAAAGATGAGAACTAGCGATACTTATTGCAATGCGTTAAAGTGTGGTTGTCATTGATGTATTCAAAGTTCAGTACAAGGTCAACTGTATGCAATGATGAGCCCCTCTGTAAAGTATCTACATCTTTAGTTTATTAAAGGGAAGCGAGAGTGAGCTTTAGATCTTTAATCCGATGCAATGAACAGTCGCACAGCTTTTACAAAAGAATGACAAGTTTACAACACGTCCAATGACAATTTAGACTTTTCAATCACTGACTTTGTGAGTGGCGTGAGATCTCATGGCCTATGCATGAGAGGACATGTCAAAGCGTGAGGATTCGCAGGTCTGTTGATGCACTGATTGGACGCTTATCTCACCTCATCTGAACCCAGATAAAATTCCATTTATCAATAGTTACTACCCTAATGATAACATTAACGGTGGTTAGTTGATAACAAAATTGGCCTCCTTACCTTGGTTGCAGGTCTTGTGGGTGATGGTGATCCACATAAAATATTAGACTGCGTCATGATATGCAGTGACTCACTGAAAGACCGTGGTCGACGCTGCTGGCTTTCCATGGGTTCTCCATGGTCCTTTAAAAAATAAAAGGCAGATTACAATCATAATGCTATTATTATAATGTTAGGAATCATAGGATTTATTTTGACTCCATAATGTCTTTTACTGCTCATGTATGTTCCCATATTAGAAAAAATTACTTAGATTGAGAGAAAAAATATGGCAAATCAGATACTTGGCTCCTCAAGATAAAGAAGTTACTTTAATTAATGCCCTCATTCTTTCTTTTCTGCAAACATAAGGAAAGAAAAATGAAAGCCTTTCAAATTGCTAGCTCAAAATGATGTCACAAGGTTGATTTTCAACATTGCTGCCAACTTTCAAGAGACCAAAAACAAAGTCTTGTCGGTAATTGAATCCGTGAGTTTTGATGAATATATATATTCTTTACATAACATGGCAAGACTCTAGCTTTATAAAGAACCTTGAAATAAAATAATTAAAGAATATGTTGTGAAAATGGATCATCTTCATTGAGTGACTAATAAAGATATCCTTTAGAGCTATTTGATGTCCTACGGTACGAGTCTGGACTTTATATATACAGTATAATCCACTTATATCGACAGCCAATTTATCAACATTTTGATATATCGACATATTTTCCAGTTATGGAAATTTTCCTTCAATACCTTTACTTAATAATTTCTCTTATATCGACTTTATTTTCGGCCCACTCCGCTATATCGACATGATTACTATGGGTACATGGCGAAGACCACGAACATAAATGGGAGAAAATCTCACGCTAATGGGCAACACATTAGTTCTTTATTAGTCCGCATACCTGCCAAGTATATGGAAACACCTCAGTTTAATAGGCCAAAACCCCCTCACCTCTTGTTTGCCCATATTCACAAAGAAACCTAGTTAGATCTACATGACATGACTGAAGTTGTGTAGGCCTACATCTCAGTGTCACGTTCATTATCTCGCTGCACGCCGTATAAGGTAGACACAGACACATTTAAAATCAGGTTAAAAAATAGTGTTGTCTTTTTACTGCTGACCTCCCTTTGTTTTTCCCTCTTTGGCTTTGTATTTTTATTTATCGACATCAGATCCACTTCTGAAAGCATGTCGATATATGCGGATTATACTGTACAACCATTGAGAAAAATTTATATTTCTCGAAAACTACTGCTGAATGGCAGCATGATATTCCCACCACAACAACAAGGAAAAGTAGAGCTACAAGAGGAATATTATGGAAGATGACGGTTTGAAGGGCTTTATGTAATTTGATATTCATTCACAAACAATTAGATAAAATTCAAAAATCTTCACCAACATTTGAAATGAGAATATCTCCGAAACCACGAAAGATAAAACTTTCACAAAATAAAAGATCTGATGGCGATCGCTTGGATGAAAAAAATTTGGTTAAAATAGTCGCTAAAGTGCGAGAGATAAAAAAGGGTAAATTGGGGTAATTTTTCCATTAAACTTCGCCAATACAATCCGATATCTCATGGGTGCAGCTGACCGATGCAGACCTCAGTCAACCAGCGGGGCGTGACTAAGACATAACGTTTTACTGTTAGAATACGATGCCGTGACGATACAGAATTTTCCATCAAAGATATTATCATTTTGATTATTTTTTATATCAGTCACATCATATTGAGTGTATGATAGTTGGCAGATAAGACCAGGAGAAGAACAGTGCCTTTTTGCATAAATAAATTTTTCATTTAAATGTTTTACTCAGTCCTAAAATGCATCACAACTATTGCTGTTGGATAAAGTATCTTAAAAACTTTGGATATTTAATTATGTTGTTTTTTCCATAATTTGTTTAATCCTTTTACATCATATGTATTTAAGCATTATGCTACTTCTTATCTTACTCTATTTTGATATACAAGCTGTCTTAAATAAATAAAATATTAGCCACACTGGCTGTCACATACTGTCTTGAACTCAATGACCAAGAAAATTTGATCGAACCAACTAACATAATAGAAAAAAGAGGTAAGCAAAGTATTTGGATATTACTCAATTGGCCATGATCACTTAACCTGGATGTAGGTGAATGTGGAATGATTTACAACAGTTAGAATGACTATTACCTAAAAATCTGTTGATCACTTAATTTCAAACTGTCATGAGATAGTCTTGTTCCTGATGTTGCTGAGAATAACCAAAATCCACTAAATTAAAATAAAAGGTAGCCCAATTCCACTTGCAGTGTCAATACTCACCAGTGACAGGTTATCCCAGTTATTAGATATCCAAAAGGAAGACTGAATTTCTCTGTAATGAATAGACACGTTTAAAGTAAAATTTAATTTCTTTTATCAATGTTCCGCAGGAGTTAACATTCTCATGACTCACTCGTGCTCTCAGGCACTTTGAGTTAAAATTAAGAGCTCTATAATTATAAGGGGAAGCAAAAAAACAAAACCACGACTTAATTCAGGGTTAGGTGACTCAGATGTCTGTTGTTTGCAGCTAAAATGCAGTAACTTTCTCTTTACATCAACAAATGAACTGCGTTTTGGATGCAAATGGCAGATGTATTGCTAGAATTAGATTTGCCTGAAATTTTACAAAGACATTTTTCAGTTATTTATCAATAAACCAAGTTTGTACTGAACTACAAACAATGCAGCTTGAAGCTTTATTTATAACATTATTCTCCAGTCAATAGAAACAGTTTACCTTTCATGCTGTCGTTCTCTGTCAGCAATATGTATTTCTTCTTGTTTTATTCTTGCTACTCGATCAGTTCCTCTAATTGGCGGCTGAAAGAAAAATATGAGAGAAAGCAGCATAATAATCAAATATTCACACTTAAATTTAGATATATTTTCATATTGTCTTAATTACTAGTATCACCATAAAAACTGCTATGCTGCCATCACTAAGATTAACATAATCTAGATCACTCCATTATTATCAATAATAAGACAGGAATATTCAAGAATAGTAACTCATTTTAAACAGCCTGCAATGATGATGATGATAATAATAAAAATAAAGCATTTATATAGCTCCTTTCATTCACTTAAAAAGTGCTCAATGGAGTTTGACCTATAACTTCCAGGTTCTAGTTGATTGCTTTCTATCTTGAAAATTTCACACAGAAAATTCATCTGATTGTGTATATACCAGTAGATAAGTACTGCCATGTTGCTCAATCAAGGACGTTTTACGCTTAAATTTGATGCTCTATGACTAATGTAGCATTACAGACTCAAAATTTGAAAAGGTTAAGAAGATTTAAGCCAAGCACTAGTAGATTTTCTTGATCAAAGAAAGAGAGACAAATGATGTAATAATTATATTTTCAACAGTGCTCAATTCTGTGAATATCCAAGCTGTGAGTGCTTTACAAGGGCAATAAATAATGCAATAAAATCTGAGATACATCATACATAATATACATACATGACATACATTCACCAAGAAATCAGATATCTCCCCCTGAATAAGTCTAAAACCTCTATGCTATATTTCTAAAACCAGAAGTTCTGAGATTTATTTGTAATACAGACATTAAAGACATTAGTGGCGGTATGCAAAATCAATTCGTAAGCTTGGCTAACACATTAGAATTTTCCCAGATTTTTAGCGTCTGACCGAGACTTGACTGACCGCTGAAGAGAACTTACTATTGTCATCAAATTAATTTGTTGCAACTGCGCAGCTGGTATCATCTCAAATCTACAGAAGGCGCAAAAAGTATTCAACCATGGCCCTGTAGGGAGGATCAAAGATGCCTGATGGCCCCATGTGGTTGCCTTATACTTTGACACCAATTCCTGTTAATGCCAATACCCTATTTTTTATGGATGGGTAGGAGTAGGCGTTAAAGTTAAAGTGTAAAATGGCGAAAAAAAGAGGAAAGTGGTAGTTTAACGCAAGTGAACATTTACAGCATCTTGATTGAATGATTAAAGTCTCGTGAATATTCAAATGAAAGATAAAATGCTCTTTCCCCCTACATTTTGCTTCTGGTCCAGAGGATTTACGTTAAAGATGGCTTATAAAATTGAGTTTAGCAAATTTATTTCAATTAAGGATCGATGTAATCACTCACACTTGTGGATGCTTGTATATTGTTGAGCATCATGTTGCTTGAACTTAACCGCCGTAAAGCGTTGTTTGTTTTGAAGGATGATTGAGGGCTGAAAAGCAAAAATACATATGTAACAAGTTCAAGATATATAGATGTATAAAAAGTTCATATCTCTGCAACAAACGCAGATTCATTGACTTTAGACTAACAATTCTAGCTTTATATTTTACAAAAAAGCAAACGACTTCTTCCATAGCGCAGTGTAGTTGCACTCATGGCGCTTTTCTTTAAGATGACTTTTTCACTCCCGTGACCAACAGCAACACAAAAACACAGAAAATGTAGATGATCGCACCCCATGCAAAGTTATCGGAAAAGTAAGCTCATAAGGACTCAATGACAGTACATCAATAAATACCGGCAGGTAATATTATTGCATTGTCAAGTATGTATGCCAAATTGTTAAATCTAGCGGGAAGCTACCAAATGAAATGAGCTCTAGAGAAAAATGTTGAATGTTGGATAAATAAAAAAAAGTTTCAGTAAATCTTGAACAGTCTGCATGAGCTTAATGCTTATGTATGGTGGGGTGTTGACGGAGGGATGGTTCATAATTATGTGTAAAAATTACTTTCCTTAGAGATCTACATTTATGATTCTCATTTTGATGACGACAATAGTTGATAGTCTCACCAGAAAATATCATTCATTACAAATGTACCTACTGATGAAGGCTACCAGCATTTTACCATTACTACTACCTCAAACATTGATAAGAAAATGTTTCAGAGACTGAAACCATACACCACAAATATGGCTAATGATCGAGAAGTGAGGGCTACAGGCTTCATTTAACCGATATCTAGACTGCTTCCATATCTGTTTTCATTTAGCCTAATTTATATGAATGTTTTAGCCTCAACATGGAAAAAAAAATTATTTTCTCTTATTTCCTTGATCTAGAATCTAGATTCTGGATCTGCTAGTTTTGGTGGAGATTTCTAAGTCTTGATTTTACAAGTGCCCATCATGCAATGTCATCCTACATAATGTATATGTACTTCATTTAATCTCGAATCTAGATCTAGAAGTATTTGTAAAAGCCAAAATTTAAGTGTTCCAACGACAGTAGCCGAACATGACAATGATTTTCGAAAGCGAAAAAAGTATAACGAATTGGGAATTCCCGATATCATAGGTTTGAGAACGGAATCCTTTGAGAATGATTTATTTATAGATATATTTGGAGGACAATGGAGCTATAAATTGTATTATAAGGAGGTCTTCTTGTACAATTTCAAATTTTTAAAAAGCTTGTTTGATTTTATTAAGTACAAAAACATCCTTACTACAATGGAGCTAAGGCCAAAAAACTGTGTCCTTATAGAATCAAAAACGAAGAAATCAAATAGAACTAAATTTGGACCTACCACAGGCTTGGAGCCATAAGTGTTTGCTTCCAAAATTACGTTGTTGTTGTTGTTTTTTTACAATTTGAATAAAAACAGAAAATTATAAAAGAAAAATTATAAAAAATGGAGAGTCGCCATCAAAACTAAGTACTTCCCCCCACCTCCTGTCAGTAAAAAGAGAGGGAGACGCACCTCATTTTGTTTTTCAGGTGATAATTTTGCTCCACATATTATACATAATTTATATTTAAGGTGATACACTGCGGCATATAGATATAATTTATACTAATTTTACTTCATTTCAGCAGATATCTTTGCATAATTTTAATTACTTCCATTCCCGTTCGCCGATTAGTAACTATGAGAAGAGGATAAGGAGGAGATGAAATGGGCAGTTTCTTGCCGTTCGTAGAACGGGTACTTTTACTAGATTTAACGCACTTTCCAAAACCAAAACATGCTTGAATTTTGAGCTTCACTCTTCAGATCTAGATTCTAGAATTAGAACTAGAAAGTTATCGATACATTTAGACGTCAGAGAAGGGGAAAGAGACTGGGGGAGGGGAAGAGGAAGTGAGAGATAGTGAAAGAGGGGGAAGTAGAGAGAGGGAGGTAGAGAAAGAGAGAAAGGGAGAGAGAAAAAGAGAGGGAGAGGAAAGAAGAGGGAAGGGAAAGAGTAAGGGAGAAGGAGAGAGAGGGGGAGGAGGATAAGAGGATGAGAAAGAGAGGGAAGGAGAGAAAGGGAGGTAGAGAAACAGAGAGAGGGAGAAGGAGAGGGGGAGGAGAGAAAGACGGAGGGAGGTAGTGGCAGAGAGAAAGGAGGTAGGGAGGGAGAGAGAAGGGAAGAGAGCGGATGAGAAAAGGGAGAGAGAGCGCGAGGGACTGAGAGTAAGGGAGAGAGGAGAGGGCGAAGGAGAGAGAGAGAGGTAGAGAGAGAGAGAAAGGGCGAGAGAAAGAGAGAGGGGGAGGAAAGAAGTGGGAAGGAAGGGAGTAAGGGAGACGGAGAGAGAGGGGTGAGGAAAATCGGGTGAGAAAGAGGGGGAAGGAGAGAAAGGGAGGAAGAGAAACGCAGAGAAAAAGGAGATAGGGGGGGGGTAGATATAGCGCATGAGAACAGTGAGAGAGAGCGCCAAGGAGAGAGCGTTAGGGCAGAGAACCTAAATATAGGTATATTTAGATTCTCTGGTTAGTGAGGAGATGAAGTGAAAGAGCGAGAGGAGTATGAGAGGGGGGTGGGGCGGGGAGAAAGAGAGGAAGACGCACCTCATTTTGTTTTTCAGGAGATTATTTGGCCCTACATATACCTGATTTCTATTTCAGGTGAAACACTGCGGCATATAAATACATATTTATATACTAATTCTTCATTTCAGCAGATACCATTGCATGATTTAAATTACTTTCATCCCCGTTCGCTGATTAGTAACTGTGAGAAGAGGATAAGAAGAGATAAATGGGCTGTTTCTTGCCGTTCGTAGAACGGGTATTTTTACTACGTTGTAGTAACAATAATTTAGGCACAATAATATATCAATCCACCAAATACATTTCCATATTTTTCAGATCTGCCAGTCAATCTCTGCGCTTTGGTAAAAATGTAATTAAACCAAAGAAGCACAATAATCTTCCTTGCACTATTTTTTTTTTAAGAGAGAAGATTTAGCAAAATACAAAACTAGATCTAGATCTAGACCAGAATCTTTTTCTTGTTTTTTTTATAGAAGCAAGCTTAGATTAAATTAATCATAAGCGATTATGACCATTGTCCAAGTTTATTACTATACTTAACTAAAGGCCTAGACTAAAATATCTATAGCCTACTATTATTACTATCTATTGTGACTGCGAGAATCAAAATTAGATTTATAGGCCTAAATCTGTCGCCAGGAATTTTGTTTCTCAAATAATGTGTGTTTTCACAAAGAAAGACAATTTTTTTTTCTTTTAAACGATGGGAGTATAAACGAGATACTTGTGTCCATATTTGATGATTTTTTGCATTGAGCCCTTCTAATTTTCTAATTCACGTATTGTGTTTGTTTTAATCATTGCAAGCAACGCTGCAACCGGTTAGCTCAAAGAAAGTAAATTAATTAAATCTTTTGATCAAAGAGAGCAAAATATTGTATTTTACTGCTGTAAATAGGCAGTAGAGACACAGTTTACAAACAGCAGGATATTCTCTTCATAATATTGTGTGTCTATCTTCACTCTATCTTAGCGCCTTTTGTCAGCGTGGTTCAGCTGTTTTCCTTATCAACGTAGTGAAGACAGACCATTCAATTTTTGTTTTGAGCCATTTCTTTAAGTGTTTCCAAGTCTTGTAATGGTGTTGATTTGATTATGTTGTCCGGGAGTCTTTCTAGGTCGTTGTTTAGGATGACTTGTAGATTGTTATCAGTCTTCCTTTTCTTCTCTTTTCGTTATCGGTGAAATATTGTGTCATTGCCTTGTTTGCGGGGATGTCAGGGATTCTTAGTATAATAATATGCCCAAGTAGTTCCCATCTTGCTTCAATTATTTGGGTTGAAAGTGGGAATCCTTTACACTTTTTGTAAAGCGACTTATTTTATGTTTTTGTTGGATGGTGTAAGCCTATAATTCGTTTCACCCGTATGAAAAGCATTTAATTTGTGTCACTCCGTTCTCGTTAATGCCCAACCAATGCTGCATTCATAGAGCTGGATAGATTTAAAAGAGATGTAACGCGTGATAGGCCTACTCGTTTTTTTGTTTGATTTTGTCAGTCCTTTTCCAGTTGTTCATCAACTTGTTCAGTGCAACTAAATTTAACGAATGTTCAGTATATGATGCCTTCTTGGTTTCCGAGTAATTACCCTACTTTATTTGATGTTTCCTATTCTTCAGTATCCTTTCTTAATGTTGTGGGTTCAGTTATGTCTATAAGAGAAAAATATGGATACAGTCATATCTATATACAATCAAAAACAATGAAACTCAATTATCTATACACATACCCATTCATGTTAAAAATATTATATAAATGATACATCTGTTTTTCATCGACACAGACTAATAACAGAATAATTATTTCTTTTTCTTTTTCAGATGATGTGTTATATCAGTTGCATTGTAGAGTGCCAGAAGGCATGGAGGCTTACAATTCTCACAAATAGGAGACTTGTACTGAACTATAAATAGAAACAAAAATAAGAAGAAGAGGAATATAAAATCATTAATATTCTCTCGTGCAGATATTTCTTAGACATTTTTCTGAAAAAAAGCTTATTATCGATATGACTACTACTAATTATCAATCCTGATCGTTTTAAGCTCCGAACACCGTCTGCACTCAAAGCTCTCACTCCCTCTCAAAGAAAGAATGTGTGTGTGTGTGTGTGTGTTTGTGAGAGAGAGAGAGAGAGAGAGAGAGGGAGACTCTCTCTCTATCTATCCCCCCCCTCTCTCTCTCTCCATTTCTCTCACTCACACACTCTCTT
>JASKDV010193997.1:0-11353 GCA_032466395.1 Aegires albopunctatus
TTATTATTATTATTATTATTATTATTATTATTATTATTATTATTATTATTATTATTATTATTACTATTATTATTCAATAAATTACAAGTAAATATTAAATGAAGATGTTTGCAACATGCTCATAATGAAAATAATGGACCCTCTTTTCCAGACTTCATTGTTACTTTATTATCTATTAGTAAATGAATGTATTTATCGCAGTTATTTTTAATCGTTACTATCGCTATCATCATCATCATCTCCATCAACACATACTCATCGTAGTGTTTGTATGAATATTGTAAAATCGTAATTTCAAACGAAAAAGTTAATCAATAGACCTGATTTGAAATTTGATAAATTTATTGATTAAGAACATTATATCGGTTAGCACAAGGTAATTAGACATTTATCAGTTTATAATTCCCCAATCTGTAAGACATGATAATCTCAGATTAACTCAATGATTTCTTTCTTTCCTTGACCTTTTTCAGAGCATGACCGTGGTCGCTTTACTTTTGCAAACATCTTCTCCCTACGTCGCTCCAGCAAACCTATTGATAACATAAGTAATGCTTCCTCGCCTTTAGATAGTGAAGCTCCACCTTACAGTCCTTTCTCAGATACGTCGTCAAAGAGTCACAAGCATCATTGGTTAACCAAAAAGAAAAGTCTAGTGGATTTGGTGCGTTCAACACGACAGTCCAAGGCTCCCAGCATCATTCATCGCAATGGTGAAATTATCATCGTCAAGGGAGGCAAAATCATCTCTGTGCGCCGAGCTTCGGATGGGGTGCCAGATCCAAAAAGGCCCCTTCTGGAGATGGCAAGAAAAGTAAAAGATTCTTCAAACGCCGCCGTCGTATGCGGCATCGCTCTCCAAGTTGGCACTCCAGACAAAGAGTCGCAACGTGGAAATAATGAAATTCAAAACACTGCGGGAAGCGAGCAAAGCATAGAATTAGGAAAGTCATATGATTCAAACAACGTTCACACGAATGTTGGTGATGATGACCTTCATAGGAATATCACTGCAATTCCAGAAATCAGCGAAATAAACGAAATGAAATCTGATGTAGATCAAAAGCATAATCAGCCAAACATTCTTCAGAAGTCGGGATGGAAAGTTCCTCCTAGTATCGAAATCCAACTGCCTGAGGACGAACCCCAATCATCTCTGGAATCACAGGCTACTCCTGCCTCCAATGCTCTCTCCAAAATGGTCGTTGGTGTAGCGTCTAACACAGACATGTTAGTAGGAATGCCTCTATCCCCCAGAACCAGGAATTTTCTTACAAAATCAGACTTTGATTTATCGGCTCCTCCATCTTCAGGTAAAAAAGAGGACCTAAAAAATCTCGCTCGCAGCACAGATAACCTCAGTTCAAAAAGGCAAACACTAGGTCGCAGCATAGACAACCTTGGTCCCCGCCGTCCACAACTAAAGCGTTTGCCATCATTAGAATACTTAGATCCCCCGGTCCGCCTATTGAGAACTCAAAGTAGCTCGGGACGACGACGCTTTCCTCGTTTCAAGTCAGCTTCACCTTTACCAAAACGCAAAAATCCACAAGAAGTATCACCCTGTTAGGACTTTTTAATGGTCATTATTCACTTTCATCATCATCTGAAATCTATTGTATTTTCCTTGTCTCTCCACAGTGGTGGATTTCACTTACATTTAGGGATACATGTTCCTGTATATGTATTTTATACCTATAGTGTGTTTGCAATGTTTTATGATCGTAGTACTTAATTATAGATTACTGTAATCGAAACCTTTCACTACGTATCAGTATTCAAACAGGAAGAATTTACAAAACATCTGTCCACTGTGTGTTCTCCTGAGAACTGAGAAATAATTTTAGCGAAAAGGCCTGTCAAGGAAGATGATGTCATGTAGCATGCAAATCTAGTTTATCATCGAAATAACCAGCTGGTGGCTAATTTTGACTAATATTTAGCAACTTTTCTTTATCTTTATGGGAATTTATCCCCAAAGTTCTTTCTGATAATGAGCAAGGTGGATTTAAGAAATCAGTTGTCATAATGAAGTTTAATATAACTCTGCCCTTGTGGCTTTCTTTACTTGAGGAATAATAATGTGAATTTCGAATATTCTTTGCAGACCTCCCTAGTATTAAAGAACCGTAATTATCACAGAAAATACATTCGGACCAGACCAATTTAAAGAATTACAAAAACTGCCTGTAAAATAAAGATTTGTTAGATAAATTAATTTTGACTATGGGGTCACTTTATATATCTACTTTTAGACTGGTCTTTTATACTTGTTTCTATCAAGCCTACATTCAAGATTCCAAAGTTCAGACATGCAGATCTCAATGAAGATTTAAAATCTTTAAAATATTAGACATTGAACCTTCTTTGATGTAAGGGAAAGTTTTATCAACACTTCCTAAGACAATTTTCATAACAATGCGACCATGATATTAAGTATTCATTTTTTTATTCTTGTCAAGTAACCACCTCATTACAAAAAATTCTTTGAAATTACAAAAGAATTGGGGAGTAATTACAGAATTTTGTGAGCTTGAAATTAAGCAATTGAATAACTATAAAATCGCTCTGTTGAAGTTGAAGATATAACACAATGAACTCATAATTGCTATGATCAGAAACAGTAACTGCTTTGGCAATTTGGGTTGTGTTGGGTTTTTTTTTTGGAGGGGGTTCAAATTGTTTTTGTTACTGATTATTTGTTGCAATGAAATCCATTTTGCTCACATGATTTTCTTTTTCTTTTTTACATAAACTTGTCTTTTGAAATAAAAATGAAAATAGTACCGAGTTAAAAAAAAGAAAATAGAACTAAGATGTAGATGAAATAAATGGGTTAAAAATATGTAGGGTTCAGCGGCAAGGCCTATCTCACTCCAGTGGCTGATTAATGAAATATAACTGCACAAAGTGTCGTGAATATTCCATTAACCGTTTTGAGTTTTAATACATACATGTATTAAAATGAGCAGTACTCATAAATGCTTTCTCTCAAATCAGGTTGTTGAAGTCCACCAGTTCATGTAAAGTAAAACTCCAAGCCTTTTGTCTTCTTGACACGACTATTATATCGATGATAGAAAGATAGCAACCATTAGACTTAGAGATTGTTTCTTTTTCTTTCTTTTTAAAGATCAAATCATTATATCATTGACACAACGCTAAATATCGCATAAGATAAGATAAGATAAGATATACTTTATTGATCATTTCTGAAATTATGTTTGTGCAAATCAAGGCTCATACTCATATTACAAAATCAAAAATTAAGTATTCAAATATAAACATGGTGTAGGTATATAGATAGGACTCATCATGTCAGGGTAGCACATAAGGCCGGATGCAATGAACACCACTCTATTTTTATCTGCTGCCAATTCGGTAATCTGTCCCCAGGACCATCCCATCTCTCGTTCGATGTCACGACGCCAGGTCTCCAAAGGTCGCTCCCTTTTTCTGGATCCAGATCGTGTAGGTATGGATCTCCGAATTGTATTCTTGGTTTGCCGCGTTGGGTCGATGGGTCAAACTTCATGATCGCGATGTAAGCGAAAAACAAGCTCTCCAAGGTCTGAATAAATGATCATCATGTCGAGAATGCTTAGCTATACATTTTCCTCTGCCTTTGGGCGCAAAATGTAGTCAAAGGACATGTGAAATAAAAATCAGCCATGGGAGTGAGGCCTACAGATTGATCTATATTTTACTTCTTTCATAGATGTAAGTGTAAGTTTAACAAACTCAGGGAATAATGAACATTTATAAATCGTTTTAGTAAGATAAGTCTATTCTATTCTTAAGAGTATCGGTATTATGGCGTAGCATGTTGAAAAAAGGAACGGTATCAACTTTGACAAGGTTACAAAAAGTTTCTTAATGACCAAAGAAAACAAATCTTGAATATTTTCCATGAATTAAATCACAAAACTGATTGCGTAATTACATCTTGCGACAGCCGTTGAGGGCAAAAGTAACCTTTACGTAAAACTTAGTTGCTTGCAAGGAGTGCCAAAAAGCCATTTGCGAATAAAGGTGACCGGACTGAGGGAGTCGAGCATCATTTGTGTAGTGTAGTGTGATATACGAAAAGTAATTACACTGCACATATTACATACAAAATAGCTTCCTCTGTAGAGATCTTCAACATGCTTTGAGACACTTTTCCTCACAGAACCTTAAAAAGGGTGTACATTGTCCCAATTACATTTTGTATAGTAGTACCTTTCCTTTTCCATGTGCCAAATTATTTACTTTGCTTTATGCTTATCACTATATAACTCTAATACTAAAACATTACAAGCATAATGACGTAACAGTTTGTCATGACTTTTCTTCTTGTAGACAATTTTTGCCATATATGAATTTGAGCGAAACTGGGACAAATGGAAAGGAAGGGGAGGGGGAAGGTAAGAGGGTTAGATGGGGAGAGGGTAGGAATAATGTGTTTTGACTGTTTAGAGTCTAGCTTTTATTATACATGTAGTTTAATGCCCTACTAAGTAAGCTACTCTACTCTTTAAAAATTGAACTAAATGCAGGTATAACAGCAATAATACGTTTCACTAATCCAAATCATACAATGATAATGTTATAGTATACATAGCATCGTAAACAATTTGGATAAATAAACTGGATAGAGTATTCTTGACTTTTTTCTTTTTCTTCTTTTTTTAAATTTTGTACTCATAAAACTTCAAGAGATTTCAATAGTTGGTTTTTTGGGTTGTTTTTTTTTATCTCTCCTTCTTGTTAACTTCAAAAAAGAGGAAGATGGCAATGTGCAGTAATTAGCTACAAGTAACAAAGCTACATGTCTACTGAGACCAACAACCATTCAACCAATTGAAGAATGTATTTTTAGACATATTAAAAGTCATCCAGCCAAATTTTTTTTACCCTTCAACAAATTATACAAATATTACTTTCCATCATTTTTCTAAATTATTTTTGTCATTCTTATTACTTGCTCATCATACTAATTCTTTAATCAAAATTTTTTAAATTGCTCACACCAGAAGAGGAGCGATTGTCATTGTTATTTTACTGATATACTATATACGATACATCTATTTACAAAAAGTTTGGTAATTATGATTACATTCACTTTTAATCATTTTGTAAGTTGCCTGTTGAATGAATATGAAAACATTGTTGGCATTATGTAAAAACTAACTAATTATAGGAGGAAAGTTTGAAGTTAAGGACGATTAACATATTGAGTTTTGCTGTTTTAAATGATTGAATGAGAGTTGTGATTTTGTCAACTAGGATGGTTTAATGTCAGATGTTAGATTTTTATATAGCTTGTATCAATGATTTTATGTAAGGGAATTAGAAATGCCTAGGAATTGTAATAATACAGGTTGTTTTTTTGTTGGTGGTTTTTTGGTTTGTTTTGTTTTTGGGTTTTTTCTTTTGTTGTTGATTATCGTTCCTTATTGTTGTTGTTTTTTATTTTTTTTTGTTTCAGGATAATAATAATATGAATGATTGAATAAAAGATACAATGAGTTCCATGATACAACATTAATGAAGACTTATTATCATCAAGTTATTACATTCTTTGAAAAGACAAAATGTTCTTATAATTCTAACATAATAAGGAAATTAAAATTGTATAAATGTAAATAGTATGATTATTGATGTTGTTATCATTTTAGATATATTTATTATTGTTAGAATTTAAAAAAAAATCATATTTTACACGGTAAAGTATTGAAACTTTATAAGCTTGAAAGCTTTTTGAAGCTTTAGTTTAGCTATAAAGATAACAAATAATTTCTTTTATCTTTATTCATATGTTGTCTATCATTAAAATGTCCAAAACATTTGTGCATAACAAAAATATTGAGATGTTTTAATTGATTTATTAGCATTTCACATCTTCATTAATCATAACTAGGCTTTGTTGGGGACAAAACAAAGTAAACTTGGTATATTAGGAGGAAAACTGTGCTAAGGGCAATAATGGGATACTCTCTCATGGGTGTTAAGATAATGGTTATTTACTCCCCCCTTAATATCACTTCTTTGATTTTAAATCAAAAGTATTTTATTTTATGTGAATAATTCATTTTGTTTTATCTGCCTTTTAAATGTCATTATGTTCTTCTAAGTGAATAAATTAAATAATGCTTAAGCAACTGTTATTGTACGAAGATCGCTATATAGAATGTATCTCAAAGTTTCATTGGTTTATTGTATTAACAAATAATAATAATATATTAAGTGCAATAATTATAGTGTGTTTCATAATTCTCTGACAGAAAAAGCGCTGCATCTCCTAAACTGTTAGTCCAATCTCATTCAAATGTCCATGATACACTCAGGGTGTTCATAACGTTAATAAACATTTTTTTCAGATTTTTTAGTCGAATAGCTTTAAAGTTTTTCTCTATACGCCATATACATTTATATAATGATGACAAATTATTAATGAGTTCTCAAATTTTATTGTCTTTACAGCAGGGCTTCACAGAACAATTTGTTTATATTTTGACTCATAGTCAAAGCACGAGACAGAACCAATAAAAAATGTGAACACAAAATCACTTCTTCATCCCAACACGACTATCCTCCTCCCTTTCCCGTACCCCTCCTCATTTCATCTTTTATGCGATGGCTTGTAAATTAAAACAGATTTGTGTTCAGTTTAATAGAGTGTTGTCTCACTCTGTCACAGACATAAACTTTTCAATCGTATCTTTTACACAATTGTATGGTTATATAGATCTATATATCACTCACACAGTGTCATTTCTCGTTGTCAACTGAATAGTACATATATGTATTGGCTTATACTTAATTTTGATTTAAAATGCATCACTCAAAACACCAGATGTAATCAGTCCTATTCAGAGTTACCACTCTCTAAAAAGCCTAAGTCTGTATATACATGGGTGTGTGTATGACGTTGGGAGACGGGAGGAAAAGAGTGTGGGGGTGTGTGGTTTGTGTCCACTAGCAATTCACGTCATGGTGATTTTACTTCATACTTTTCAAGTGGAATTGTTAATAAGGGTGACGAGAAGAAAACCGAAACGTTATGTGTAAAATTTTACTGTAAAACTTCATATTATTGAAATACTGTAATAATGAAAAGTCGCGACATATTTTATATAACGTAAAGAGAAAAAATCCAAAATATGCAACTTTCGAAATTGAAAATTTTATGCCTTAACGTTATGAACAATCCCAGCCCACTTCCAAAATTTCACCGAAATCCAAAAGACAGATTAAGAGATGCAGCACTTTTTCTGTGACAGACAATTATGAAACAAACTATAGTGTTTTATAACTCTTGATGTTTGCAAAATTAATGTGTAATACATGTATATCAAAATAATAGATGTACATGCATACTTATTCACTGATGATTAGAAAAGACCTTCAATATTAACATGGGCCTACAAATGTGTATGTATGTAAGCGTATAATATATATGTTAATATCAATTGTGATTATGACTTGGAGATCAAATGACATTTTTATAACTTACATCAAATCCAGGCCAAATTAATGAGGCTTTGATTACTTTGAATGCCTTTGACAGGAAAATTGTATTTGGAGACCTGTATTGTAGTATGAACATCCTCTGCAGTGGGTTGTTTTGGTCACAAGGTCAGTATGGTATGACGGAGAGGCTGCTATGAATATCGGTGCCAATGTATCAATTTAAGGCATGTATGTATGTACATTGATGGATCCATTTAAATATAATATTGCTTGTGTCCTGATGTAGATGTTATATGTCAAATTGTCTGCTGTTAGTGTAAGTAAAATAAATATTTAGCTTCAAATCAAGTTATAAAGCCTTCACTTGTGTTAATTGAAAGAAGAAAAGATACTGCATCAGCTTCCTTTATAGATATACTGCCATATACATGTAAATAATAAGCTCCCTTTACTAGTATTTAATGCTCAACATAAATAATATAAAAATCCCTTTATTGATCTCAATGGGTATATTTTATTTTAGTTTATGACAAGAAGATGCAAGGCATCAGCCTCAGTGTGGCATGTCTAAATAAAAATCCCAGATACATAACAACCGTTGCACACCTTGAGGAGCATAAGGTATCAATTGTGTATCTCCATCGGTCTCTGTTTTGGGCCTTTTTCTTGATTTCACCCTAAGTAATTTTGGCTGCTCAAGTCTCTAGATCCAGGGTTCTAAACTATGATGATGAAGAGCATCCTCTTTTTTCTTGTAGGTTTCACTCTAGAGCTTTCTTTTGTTATGTTGTTAATTACCTTTCTTCTGGTTGTGGCCTATCCCTTTCCATTTTCTCCTCGTTATAAACTTAAGTGGAACCAGTTCACCAGTTATGAGGTAGATAGGATAAACTAACATCAAATAACTACATTGCTTTTATTCCATTTCATCGATTTGCACCAGACATTGCATAAGCCTTGTAAAAGATAGTATATGACACTTGGATAAGAAGAGCTCTATAACTTTCAAATAAACTGGATTAGACATGACAAACTGATTCTCACCATAATCAGCCACGTCAATTCTCTTTGATGTAGATTCCTTTTGACTCCTCCCTATGCCTCAACACAAAGGTGCATCCCAACATTACATACATGACATGATATCAGCTATTTATCATCTGTCTATTGAAACTTGTTTAGAGCAGCTTGAAATCTAACTTCCAACTCTAATTTGAATTGTTGAAAATCCGGGTTTTTTCCATATATAGTATGGATTAAATGCCTATGTTATCCTTAATCATTGTTATTTCTCTAATAACATATTGATCATATGAAAAAGAGTTTATCATTTGGAAGCTATCAAAATCTGTGGTTGGACGAAAACTATATATTTAACTTTAAACTAGCTCTCACAGCTTGTTCCACTTTAAGAAACTAGTCATATATGTGTGGTGGCAGAAAGCCTGGAAGAAGTGACAACTCATGAAGATTTATTTTTGTGTCTTATATTAATTTACAAATATTTCTGATATTATGTTTGTTTGAAGTTTGCTAATCAGCCAAAATCGTGAAATCAACCACGCCATCAAATTTTGACTCTAAATAGGCCTAGCCTAAATTTACCACACGCGACTTGTTCCGGGTTTTCTCATGCCATCACATATAATAATATATTAAACCACTTTAAACTAAAGAAACTAGGAAAGGATTCAGCCACATGGCATTTTGACTGCTGTGAGTGCCATTCTCATACTAAGGTCTCACTAATGCATATTCAAATCTTTTTCTATCTTTAACGCTATTCCTGACCCTGACCATGAATAGAAAAGATCCATTTTACTTGAGCTTGGGGCCAGGGGAAAGGGTAGGAATAGATTTTTTTTAATCCCTGGAGAATATTACTATTAAATGTACATGTACTTGGCACCAAATCAATAAAATAGATGCCGGTAAGATCAGAAGATTCCATGAAAAGTAAAATACTATAATAAATTCAATCATACCATTAACTATGATTAAACAAAAAAAATAAATAAAACCAAGGAACGAAATTTTATAGCAATGATTTATTTACATGTGACATAGACACAACGGGACTGAAGTTATCACAAGAATGCAATAAACCTTTTACTGTACAACAGTATTTTAAATTGCACATCAGATTATAAAGAATATCAATGGTTTCATCAGTCACTATCATCCCTGTAGTAATGGTTTCTTTTCTCCCTTCTGTCTCTCTGCCTTTCCTTGCTATGTCGTCTGGACTCCTTTTTGGACTTCCTGTCTTTATGTTTGTCTGATTTTCTGTCTGATTCATGTCGCCTTTTCTTGTGACTTATATCTCTTGAAGAATCTGGATTTTTCAAAAGGAAAGAAGTTTAGCTTATCCTCGAATCTTTCAAATAGAAATTTCATTGTACTGTACACCTTTGAGGGTGATTTTTATCTGGCTCTCACTTTCATTTAAAAGGAAAGTGCATAAATTGAGTGTTATAAGATCTAGCCTAACCTGTGGCTGTAAAGTGATGAAGGATTTATTATTATTAAATAATTTATTAAATTTATCATATCAGTGGTTGAAGTTTCATCAATACACTCAAAACTGGACAAAAAAATGTCTAAACAATACCGTTAAATACGATGTAATGATATCACAGCAATTTAATTGTGATGACTAAGCTTGTCCCATTCTCACTTTATTTTTCATATTCAATTAGATAAAATTTAAAAGCTAAAGTGAGCATTTTACTTTTATAATTAATATTCCAACGTACAAATTGGTTCAAGAAATATAATCATCAAAATAATTACCTTCACTGTCGGAATCAGAGGAAGATGATGCTTGATGTCTCCTCTTGTGTTTCTTATCCTTTCTTTTAGATTTTCTGTGTCTGTCGGAATCTGAGAGAGAGAGGCGAGAATGAATTAGACAAACTGAAACTTTACTTTTTAAAACAGTACTAACATTGAAGTGTATATCCATAGCTGCAAACTTTTTCAGAAACCAAAATTGTACTTTCTGCACAGCCTTACGCCAACATCCATTTCTTGAGGGAAAAACCCTGTAGCAATGTAGAGAAACATCAGCATTGGTGATATTGGAGTTGCCTTACCTTCATCATAGCTATTTCAAGCCTAGTTAATGGGTAGGAAGTGAATGGGGTAATATTTTTCACCCAAGATGAAATGAATAAGATTATCAATTGTGTGTTTTGGATTGGTCGAATCGTACTTACCGCAATCTGATTTTATCCTACCAGTTGGCAGCCATGTAAATCTATCGTCAACCACATCAAAAATAATTTTGAAAAATTGAAATAAACCAATGCTAGTATTATCATTTGAGAAGATAATGGTATGATAATAGATCATCGGCTGCACTGTATCATTCTCAAAAATTCCTTTTCTGAGCGAACTCGAACATGTCTATGAAAATATACACCACAAACTTGAAAACAATCAACATAATTACTACAACTTACAATAGCTAAGCTTGAAACAAAGTAGCTACTAACAGTTCAGTACAATAAATAAATTAAGAACTAAATCAAATGACATAACAATAGTTGCATATTAATTGAAGAAAGTGGACTTACCTGAGCTTTCTGAATCATTGCTGTGTTCTCTCTTCTTCTTTTTCTTTTTCCCCTTTTTACTGACCCTTTTGCCATGTGATGATGATTGGAGTTTATTCAGCTTTCTGAGAAAAAAACCAAAAATGGCAAGGATGGAGACAATCAAAATAAATAAATAAACCCAGTCACAATATAAATAAGTATGAAATAAAAATTAAATACATATAGTATGTGATACCTATAACATAGTAGACTTGCTTAGATACTACAGTCAAACCTGCCTTAACGGTCACCTCTCCATAGCGGCCACCTGTACTAACGGCCACTGGTCTGTGACACCC
>JASKDV010194008.1:0-11353 GCA_032466395.1 Aegires albopunctatus
TATAACACAGCAGAACAGCTAAAGAAGACCTGTATTTTTTATGCCATGGTTACCGGCCGAAGGACTCACGCCCAGAATGCTGCTGGATCGGATAAGTAAGTAAGTATGTAAGAATATGGAAGCTATGTCTGCGATCTACATCTTAAAACCCAAATAAATAAATAACATAAAAATGCAGCAAGACTTGTAACTAATAACTATTCATATGAACCTGGTAACACAATACATAACGTGAAACAGTTAGAATGGATTCCCTTAGAGGAATAAAGAGCTAGAAATAAAGTAGTCATATTCTTTACATCAATCAATGGTCAAATAGATAATAATATCCCTATAAATGAACTAAATAAATGTAAAAGGAGACCTAGGAACTCAGATAGTCAGGCATTAAACATCCCTGTATAAGAAAATGATTGCCATAGGCATTCTTTCTCACCTAGTACCGCGATATTGTATAATAAAATAAATCCAGAATTTAGAAGTAGTAAAAGTGTTGATACCCTTCAACATAGACTTCATACAAATTAGTAAGCTATCATAATACTACTTAATATCTAACACTTCAGTGATAGAGGATTTTTTTTTTCTTTTCTTGCATATTGACAGTAATATTCAAACCACTTGAGTTTGTCAGTTTATTTGAAGAAGTAGAATACACACAAACACACACACACATGCAAGCTCACGTAAATGTTGATTGCTCAGATATAATTTTGTTTGTTTCCTTTTAAAACACAGAATTCAATTTCCGTCTCTTGTTCCACCATTTCCATCATGTGATTAATTTGTCATTCTGTCAAGGCTCAGTCCACAGGGATTCCCGAAAACACGCATTCATAAACACACTCTAAGGTTATGGCCATATTATTTTGGTAGAATGGTCCAGATTTATATTTTCTATTAAACGATCCGTCATGGCATGAATTATGAATTTCACTCACAGCAGCTCCTATTACTTCGTTTATAAAGTCCAGAAAATGTCAGTGAGCAAACTTTTCAAGCAACAGCGGATCAGGAGACCGATTATATTTACGTTCTTTTCTAGAAAGCTTTTGAATCATTCTTATACTATGGCCTTGGACTAAGAGCATGATATTATTATTATTGAATTCATGCTGTTCTATCTTATTTTAGTGTTTAGAAACTTGATGAATAGACACATCACGGTATTGTAAAGGCATTTAGAAACAATAAGTCATCATCTTCTGCATATCAAGGGCTCTACAAATAGTATCTAAGAGGCAATTGTCTGGTTTGAAATTGACTAAATTCAGACATTAAAAAATCGATAAAAACATTACTGAAATAAAAAACGTGTTCACATAATTTCATCCTAAATGTTTCGACTTATTTATAATACTGTGTCCCTTTAAAAATAAGGGAGAGAAAATTAGATTCAAATTCAGAATCAGAACATTAATTTATTGACATATTTACAAGAAATTTTGCATGTTGTTCTTCACAAGCAATATTGCAATAATTCTTTTTATGTTTTGTTTCCAAGAAATATTGCAATGTTCTTTACCTACAGGAAGTATTCGCATATTCTTTTTACAAGAGACATTGGAGATCTTTTTTAAAAGAAATATTGCATATCTGTTTTACAACAAATATTGCACGTTATTTTTTAAAAATAACATTGCATGTTCATTTTTACCAGATGTGCTGAATGTTCATGCCAAATAAAATAACTCAATTGATTCTTTTATGAATAAATGTTTTAAGTTCTCATCAAACTAAACGGTTTCTATGTCATTTGTTTTCTATTGATCACTTTGTACTAAAAAATGGCAGTTTGTTATTGTACTTAGAGACTGTACTGGTAAACAGGTCACAAAAATATAATACACTCATTATCAATGACAATCAAAAATATGTAGGAAGTTCGTATAATTCGCATGATGCTGTTTATATGTTATATTGTATGGCTAATCGTTTCATTACTTATTGATACTGCTTACTTTTCTGATTAGCAGTGTGCATAGTGCTAGAAATCGTTTTTATGGTAAACTCTGCCTTTAACTAGACGTGTGTGTGAGGAAAGTGCGTGAAACGAACCCTTTTCAATTAATAACTATGTCCCTACATACTCGTAGTTCCAATAAAGACTACGTGAATACATTAATTGATAAATTAAAGCCCAATGAAAATAACATTATAAATGTATAATCAGTGTTAATGTGAGAAATGCTGAGAACAGAGGAGTGCGCTGTACATCGGCCTCATCGACCTGACCAAGGCCTTCAACTTGGTCAGTAGGCAATGCCTATTCACTCTGCTACAAAGGACCAGATGCAATTCCCCTCCCTCCAAGTTCCCGAGGATGAAGACATGCAGGGCACTGTCCGGTATGATGAAGCATCCTCGGACCCCTTCCCAAACAAAAGTTGCGTGAAGCAGGCTGCGTGATCGCTCCAGCTCTTTTCAGCATGTTCTTCTCCTTGCTGCTGTCCTACATCTTCAATCAGTAAGGAGTCACTTCAATCCTGCATGCCTTCACTCTAATCCAAGGCACGCAAGGTCCTGATCAAAGAGAAGCTGTTTGCTGATAACGCCGCCTTGACTGCTCATACAGAGGAAGCCCTGGAGCGACTCATCAGCTGCTCCACTCTTGCATGCAAAGAGTAAGTCCTCACCATCAGCATCAAAAAGACCAACGTCATTGGCCAGGATATCGGCAGTAATCCCAGCATCATCATCGATAACCACATCCTCGAGGTGGTGTATGACTTCAGCTATTTGGGCTCCACCCTCTCCACAAAATGTTCCTGGACGCTGAATTTATCAAGCCTGTCGACAAAGCATCAACAGCATCGGTTTGCCTCAGAAAGCGTGTTTCGAACAACTCCATACTGAACACCAGCACTAAGATGGCGGTGTACTAAGCATAATTTGTACTTAACACGCTCCTGTACGGCAGCGAAGCCTGGACCTTGTACTCACGCCAAGTACGCCGACTAAAAATCGTTTACATCTCAAAAAAATCCTGGTCATTAGTGGGCAAGTCAGTTTTCTCAACAGGAATATTCGGATCCAGGCAGGTATGCGCAGCCAGAGATGACTAAGCTGGCTCGGTCATGTTACCCGAATGGATATATGATGGCAGTATACTGAAATATTATGTTATGTACGGAGACCTCGTCACTGGCTCGAGACCTACAGGCTCGGTCATGTTACCCGAATGGATGATGGCAGTATACTGAAATATTATGTTGTGTACGGAGACCTCCCCACTGGCTCGAGACCTACAGGAAGACCTTATCTCCGCTACAAGGACGTTCGCAAACGTGACATGAAGGCAGGCCATAATAGTGGCTGCAGGTCGCAGCAACTTTCGACAGGCATTCAGACCAGCGAGAAGAGAAGAGAGGAACAATGGGAGGTAAAAAAGAGAGCGCAGGCGGGCGGCAGGGGCTGGGTCACTGATGGCAATTGCAACAAAGCGTGACACTTAAATCGGACTCTAAATCCACATCAGGCGCTATTAACAGTAGTGTTCCGTTATCTTAATCTATACCAAAAGGTACTACGTAACTCAATTAAAAGACATGCACAAAATAAAAATGTGTACAATGGGCTGTTGTTAATAATTACACGAGCGTTGCTTGCAATAATAAAAAAAATATATGAAAAATTAGAAAATTAGGCCACAATACAATAAATTCATTTAGGCCAAATCTCGCTAAAGGCGATATATTTCTTATACAATTATCAATTTCAACCAAAGACAGTTTTAGTGACTTTCTTAGTGAAGATAACATTAGTACATAGTCCTATTTACTTATAGATATTCTAATATATTTCTCTACCAAAATTAAAATCTGCCCTGGATCTAGAGACTATATATATTAATTTAGATCTAGATCTAGTTCTCTGTCTTGTTGTTTAGATTTTTAAATCAAGATCAAGAAAATAACGTACCTATTATAAAGAGAATTAATTTTTGCAAAAAAGTAGTCATGTTCTAATACAGGACAAACAATAGATTAATTGAGTTCTAAATGTAATGGATCCATATAACTACAGCTTTTTTATATTATCATACAAATAGCATTTATCTGCTCTATTGATATATTCATCAAGTGTGTACATCGAAACTAAACAGTCGATCAAAGACAACACACCTAAACCCTTTTCAGAATATGTATAAATAACACATTAGCTTGAAAAGGAACGATACTATGATGGGTAGATACAGTTATTATACCACAGTATTTTTAAAAAAGTCCTCCTCCTTGAAAGATGACCTGTCATAGAAATGACCACTGGCTGCTTCCAACCTTCTGATTTTCATTCATATTACGACAATTCATTCATACATGATACGACGTATAGGGCATAATGCCATTGTATTACTGCAAAGTGTTTGGTCAAATCATATATTTAATTCTAAACTTTACTTTTTTGTTTAAGATTGAATAGGCCCATTCTGAGCTATATTTGACAAATTGTTCTGCAGAATAATTATGGTGCTTCAATCGTTTAGTTTGTGATACAAAAGATCCATTGGAATTAAAATAATCATTTAATTATATGATGAAAAAACCCACTCCTGTTCAAGTCAAACTCATAAACCATTGCAAGCTTGGAAAGGTAGACATCGGAATTAGCACTGCATTAAGAGAACAATGTTCGCTAGCTACTTAAACATCAATAGATAATGAGTGCTCAAAGAGCTTACCATTCAATGTTTCATTAAGAATGCTTGATAACATTTTGCCTTGCAAGGTGAGTGAGTGTATGTGCGTGTGTGAGTCAGAGTGGCAGAGGAAGATGCCGTGTGCCATGTATATCAATGTAAGAGTAAATGCATGGGTAATCATTTGTGGATAGAAATTAGCACATACTTGGAAGAAAGTATTAACATAACAGTATGCCCTCCCAAAATAAACGTTGAATAGACGCTGGTATTTTTCAATTTAAAACTCACATTTAGTAAAGAGATAAGTCATTAAGGAGAACATCAGCGACAATTTACGAAATCAAAGATTTCGATTTCATCGCATAGATCTAGTATTATCCAGAGGCAATAATCTCACAGATGCTGTAAGGAATGAAACAAATGGACAACGTAATCTATAACAGCAATATTTGACTGTGTAGTTCATGAATTGCACTGATTCTTTCCTGAGTTGGCTATCAATCTGCTGCTGATATTCTTAAGAACCGCTACCATTTAGAGAGAAGGTTTTAATTTTTATTCTGGAAAAAAGAAGAACTCCATTCTCTGTCCGTCATAGCTCATTCACTTCTAGAGGACTCTACAAAATTAACATGAGCTGTTGTGAATGTATGGAAGCAAGTCATGGAGGGATAACTGTAACAATTCTTTTCCAAGGAAAAACAAACGTCTCGACAATTTCACTTTAGATGTCGGGTCTTGACACATTTTAATTCAGATTCGGTTCTTGACATATTTAATTTCAGACGTTGGATCTTGACATATTTCATTTCAGATGTCGGGTCTTGATACATTTCACTTCGGATGTCGGGTCTTTACATATTTTATTACATATGTCGGTTCTTGACATATTTCACTTCAGATGTCGGTTCTTGGCCTTTCAATTCAGGTGTCGGGTCTTGACTCATTTCAATTCAGCAGTTGATTCCTGGCCCATTTCAAATAAGATGTCGGTTCTTAGCCAATTTCCTTCAGATGTCGGTTCTTGACCTATTTCACTTCAGGTTAACACTGAACGATAACGCATTTCAAAATCACAACTTTTCAAGAGAAACAAGGTATCAATTTGATCTTCGCTGACGATTCAAAAGAATTTGAAATTATCTTGTGTGTAAAAAGAATGCAAAGATGATTGTGAAATTTCTCTGACATTAATGATTTAGTGGTTATTTCAGTTGCGACTTATGTGCGTTTAAATTTTAAAAGTAAGACAGCTACTATAATATTATCTCGAGTTATGACACTTTAGAATGCATATAATTACAAATACTGTCGTAACGCTAAGTGGACATAATTTTACGACTGGCCATTTGACACAAACATATTTTCAACTCCCATTGGGAGTATACAGCAGATCGCTTTCCTGCTTCACACGGACAAGTTCCTACGTTATCTAAACCGGACTGTCTTTATTTAATTCTGGGTTCTGCGAGGGGTTCCCTCATTGATGTATGCTCATCTTTAGACAAGTAAATACAAAAACGAACCAAAAGGATAGACAGAAGGATTTATCATTAATTGTATGTGTTGTTATTCTTCAATTTTGTCATGATCCCCTTGAGGTGACAATACGAACGCAATGACACGACATCCAGAAATCAATAAAATATAATTGAATATTCATGTCACTTCTCTCCCAACCAATAATATTGTCTTCGTGACATTTTAACAGCGTCTATTAATAACGTTCTCTCTATGTTATTACTATGATTATAAGCAGTCATTGTCAATCATCAAATTGCTGACTTCACATTTTAATTTTTAAATGATGACATCCGATCTTGTCGTCATAAACCAAGGCCACAGTGGCCGAATCAATCGGAATTTCTTTTTCTGAAAAAGAAGAGTTACAAACTACCCGTCTTGAAATTCATGCATTGTACACAGAACATTATCTGTTACTTGTGTCCTCCACGAAGAGTCAGTGCGCAAAGTAAAAATCATTGAAGACTAAGTAACAAATTACCTTTTTCCATAAACAGTCTAGACCATGCTGTCAGTAAAGACGTGGCCTTTTTATTCTATCGTAGAATTGTCATAACAAACTACTTATTATGTGTGGTGCAATTATGATTTGTTAAGAAATAATGATATTGTCTAGATCTAATCAAGTTTTTTTTTTTCAAATTGTCTGTTACATTCTGTGAATCTATATCTTTGCATCATTTATTTTCAAATTTAGATAGATTAAAGTATCAGGTTCATTTTTGGCAATTCTGTAAAATCAATCGTTTATTAAGCAGCAAAATCTGATATTTAATAGATATTTTAATGCAAAATAATTATCATACAGTATTTTCAAATCTTTTAAAAATCAAATCAGATAGTATGCATTCTTGACACAGGGAAGCCTCAAATTTCAAAAACAAAAAAGATAGTAGCATGTCAACAGTATCTCATTATGATGACAAAGAGAAAAGTAATTAACTACATGGTCGTGCTGGTTGTTTCTATTGCTATTATTATCCGAACGTCTTTGTTCTAGAAGGATTGTAAAATATCGTGTCTTAGCTTTCAACATCCTGTCTGTCAGATTTGTTTATGAGAAAAGCATTTTGCTCTCAAGCCTCTGACAGATAATTCATAGAAGATTCTTTATTTCAATCAAATATTATAATAGTAGTAGTAGTAGAAGTAGTAATAGTATTATTATTATTGGTAGTATTAGTATTATTAGTATTATTAGTATTATCATTATCATCATCATCATCATCTTCATCATCGTCATTATCATAATCAGTATTAGTATTATAAGTATTAGTATTATTATCATCATTATCATTATCATTGTCATTATCATTATTATCCTCATTATCATTATCATTATCATTATCATCATCATCATCATTATCATCATCATAATTATCATCATCATCATTATCATTATCATTATCATCATAATTATCATTATCATAATTATCATCATCATCATTATCATTATCATTATCATCATAATTATCATTATCATCATCGTCATTGTCATCATCCTTATTGTTTTTGTTATTTTTGTTATCATTGTTGGTATTGATATCATTATTATCATTATTATCATTATCATTACTATTACTATTATTATTATCATTACTATTACTATTATCATTTTTATTACTATTATTACTACACTACTTTTATTGCTATTACTACTATTATTATTATTACTATTACTAGTATTGTCACTATTGTCATTATTGCTATTATTATTACTATAGTATTATTATTATATTTATTATTATTATTATTATAACTATCATCATCATTATCATTATGATTATTATAATTATTATGGTCCATCTATATTACATTCTTTTTTTTTTCTTTTTTTTTGTGTGTGTGTGGAGTGGTATAATATCTCACTTGATATAACATATAAAATGCAACTTTAAATAACACCAAGTACATAATAAGTACTAGGTTTCGTATACAAAAATTAAAAACCCAGATTATTTGACAATTTATTCATCGATCTATGGGCTGAACCAAGCGTAGATGATTGGAGTTGGATTCGAATTAAAAAGATAAATCTTATAAAATCGTCCATTACCTCTATCTTCTTTGTCACTGAAAAATAAAGAATAAGTATGACATTACCACTATCATTATATTTCTATTGCAATCAAAGGCAAATCCCTGATTTTATTCTGTCTTAGTTTTTTGTTATGGCTTTAACTTCGCTCTCTAATGCCTTGTGATCTGACAAAATTAACCTGAACTGCTATGAATGAATTCGATGCATAAAACACAACATCCTCATGCACTCCTTTACACCACGAACCATCACTAATTGGAATATCTGAGTGGCTATGTCCCCAACTTCAAATTAATTCAAGACATACGCTATCAAAGTATCAATCAGGAGGGAAAAAATCAAAACAAATAAAACAGTGCATCCATACCTCCATAACATGCTCAAGTTTGAGTCCGTTTGGAGACAAGCCGGTCAACTCAGCACCCGACCCTCACGTGACCATAATAATAAATAAACGTCACACTGATCACACTTATGACATTTTAAAAGTATTTACTGCTTAGTGTCTTAATCAAATTATACATAACAATCAAATTTGTAAAATAACATAGATCTAGATACACATTACTTAACAACTGCCTGGCTAGTGGTGTGTGTGCGTGTGTGTGATGGTAAGAAGAGACAAAAATAGCTAGAGATCTAGATCTAGTTCTATCTAGCCAGATATGAAGTAATGTAGATCTAGATCTCGATCTAGACTCTATGTTAATTTTACAAATTTGGTCATGTATAATTTGATTAAGACACACTAAGCAGAAAATACAAAAAAAAAAATAAAAAAAAAATGTAAGAAGTGTGATCGGTTTGATGTTTGAACCAATTATTTATTATGGTGGTCAAGTGAGGGTCGGGTGCTGAGTTTTCCGTCGTGTCGTTTGGAGTATGTTACAGCTGCATATACAGATGTACACCACGATGTCATTTTGCCTCTATTCTTTCTCATAAAATGTCTGAACCATTCTTCTTATACTGTCTCGGCCTATCACTTTCAGTTTAATTTTATTGCACTTAAAATATCAACGAATGTCACGGACTTCAAGCACATCAAATCTAATCCATATTGATTCAACGATACTTTAAATTTTCCATCAGAAACAAGCTTATAGAGTTAGGGGCAAAGACAAGGTAAAATCGGGAAAATAAATGAAACAGACATTCTAACAAAATACTTTGTAAGCCAGATTTCGTAATCACCCATTAGCAAAATAACGTTTATAATGGACACGAAAAGAGGGTGATGTCATAGAAGGAGATGTGGGGGATAATGACTGAAATGAGTAATTAATGATGCTCTACTGTCGTTAAATTACGAAGGGCATTCATTGTAGACCTAAATTATGCTTTAACAAAAACATGCTTCATTTCCTATAACGCCTGCATGATAATGTGGCATCGTGGTCTAGTGGTACAACATTCGAGCTGGTGATCGAAAGGTCCCAGGTTTGAATCCCGGTTGGGCGCGATTTTGCGTTATTAACTTTACACGCATTACCTCACCGTACCAATGTGTAAAATGGGTACCTGTTAGAGGAAGATATTGTAAGTATGCTAGAGTTAAGCGCCTTTTATCCGGTTGCACCTCGGTATGCCCCCCGGGGTGTTGAGAAAAGGATTTTGGATTGCATTGGCAACTCTGTAAAGCAAACTGAGCACATCTGGTGGAAACGTTAAATACAAAACACTCATTATTATCATATTATTATATGAATACCGAACGTCGTTCAGTTTTTAGGTGACTCGAAGACATACGACAGAAGTTAGAGATCAACCTTAACAGCAAATCGCTGAGTTGACTTGATTTAATATTGCTATTTTATAAATTTGTAATATATCTAAAATAGTTTCTATGTCACTTCTTGGCTATACTATTAGCTATTATGACTTTCTCTTGTTAATGATTACCAGCACGTATAGAAAATAAATCATTCTTTTTATATTTCAATCATCTGTGAAAATGGAATTCTATATATCTCTATGTATACAAGCCATCTAAAGACACTGTCTATACAAGTCATTCAATGATATTGATATTATGATTATGATATGTTATAATATGATACGATAATTCTCTCGTGAACGTGGACATGAAACAACTGAGAATATTGATGAAGTGTGCAATAACTTTAAGGTACATATTATTGAATGATAAACAAGCATGTACCACTAAAGTTATTTCAAAGACATATTATGAAAAACCATGGTTCACGATAGAAAACAACATACTGCTTATCGCACGATAAGAAAATGTGGCTTAGAAAAATGAAATTTTATAGCTCAGAAAAAAAGATAAAGCATAATATAGAGAAATCACAAGGATGAATCACAAAGAATGTAGATTAGCCATGCAGAATACATTAAAAGTATAATTTGTGAAGAGAACAAAAATTTAAAAACAAAAACAAAAAAAACAATGGGCATATCATATCAAAAGCGAAAGACAAGAACAGGTGGGCATTTCAGATCTAACAGATAAGAATAGATAATCCAAGAGCCAAAAGATAAAGCTAATTTGCTAAATAAGCAATTTTCAGCAGTTCTCTCAAACCCTGAAATAAATGTGAAAGATCAAAAACTAACTTTAGTGAAATGGAACCAATTAAATAAATAGGGATTTTAATATTTTTGCTAAAATTTCAGCAACACAGCTGATCATTGACCACTGGGCAATAACACGTGTGTATAGTTTTACTGATCTTTTTAAGGATGGTGATTTGCGCAAGGAATTTTTGTTTTCTTTTAGCTACAATGGTTTAACCGTGAATTTCAAGAAATTTAAGATGAGGTTAAAAAAGAAAATAGCAATCTGGCAGAATGACAATATCATCACCTGAATATATTTTGCTATTTCATGGTTGGTGTGAAGACCTGATCAATACTGAGGTGAATTGAATCTTAAGTCAAACACACATCCTGCTTATACACTCCATACCTCAAACCAACAGAGAAGGTCTGAAATTCGATCGCATATGTAACGATGGAATCGTTCTAATGGACGGCTGAAGAAACGGAGCACAATAGCTCAAGTATTTTTTTGATGAAGGAGAGAGATATAGAGACAGAGAGAGCAAGACAGTAAAACAGAGAGAGAGAGAGAGAGAGAGAGAGAGAGAGAGAGAGAGAGAGAGAGAGAGAGAGAGAGAGAGAGA
>JASKDV010194019.1:0-11352 GCA_032466395.1 Aegires albopunctatus
CTCTCTCTCTCTCTCTCTCTCTCTCTCTCTCTCTCTCTCTCTCTCTCTCTCTCTCTCTCTCTCTCCCTCCCTCACTCTCTCTCCCTCACTCTCTCTCCTTCTCTCTCTATTTATCTATCGTCTTTCAATCTAATTATCTTTATGTTCATGATAAATTATTGATACTTAGATCTATATTCTTTTTAAAAGTATGTGGCAACTTTTTAAAAATGTTTTGTTTATTAATTCATTTTATAATACATGAATATTTCATTCATTTACTTGAGATGCTGAAATTTCCAAATTAGCTTTAAATCATCTTTGTTCAATAAAGAAATCTTGCATTAAATACAATGATGTTCTTCATTTCTCTAGAATTTCTTTATAGGATTTAATATATAATATTATAATCTCAACATTTTGACAACCCGTTCTTTTTACTCATGCTGAAAAAGATATAGATCTAGGTGCTGTGTATCTTTTCATGCCAAAATCTAATACTCATAAAATTTACTTTCAATTTTATTTTAGTGTATGTAATAAATAAATGAATTTTTCAACCAACCAAAAAAAAAAAAAAAAACCCTCCCAAAACAACTCCAAACAAAATATAAAACAATTTTTTAAAAAGAATACTCGTTGATTCAAATTTCACTGAAATCAAGTGAATTATAATGACCTTTTACCTATCTCGATCTTTCTCTTTTGCCTGCAGAAAATCAATATATGTTTTTTAAACAAAACCTCATTAAATTACAAAAACAGTTCTTGGTTATAAAATAAATGACACATAATTGGGTATAGCAAAACATGCAAAGTCACTTTAATAACCAGTAACAATAGGAATGCATTGTGAAGAATGAAAAAAAAAATGTAGTCAAACATTTCATTTATATGACATCAAAAAAGTTGTTGTTGTTGTTAATGTTCCAGATTCATTAAAAACAACATCTCCATGCAAAGCTTATTTCAAATCAATATGCAAAGCTGTGACAAATACAATATTCAAAGTATTAGCTTGTATGCATTCACAACAGAGCATGCCGACAAATATAACCTGCTTCTTCAAAGCACAACATAATATGTTGAGCGGGCAATTTTGAGATATAGCAGTTTTAACTCATTCAGCCCTGCCACTGGCAACCAAGCAGGTCCTCAGATACTCCCGCTTTTGAGCCGTACTGTGCTGTACATACACAAAACCGAGTATACTCAGTCATAGGGATGAATGCTATCTTTGCCGTAACCGAGTATACTCAGTCATAGGGCTGAATGCTATTTTTGCCGTAACCGAGTATACTCGGTCTTAGGGGTTGAGTTAAAGATAAAAATTAATTTCATTGAATTTTGATTAGGGTCGTTTCCAAACAATCAAATCTTATCTCTCATCAAAATTAAATGATATGGTTGAAATAAGCATGTTTAATGATAAATTAGGGATCTTTTTGGTCCCCTGTTTCATCAGCTTCAATTACAAAAATCTGAATTTTTTATAACTTTAGAGTCAAATTTGAGATGTAAGTCAATTACTGAGCTAGACCACATGGGTATCAATAGAAAGGTAAGACAGTTAAATAGAAAGGTAAAAGGTAATATCAATTATTTGCATGCCTTATTCAAAGACCATCTGGTCAAAAAACTGACACGAATGAGTGGAAACGAGATAAGAATGAAGAATCTAAATTGCCAGATTGACAGGAGCGTGTGTCCTTTCAAAAGGCGTGTCGCCTAACTGTGTTATAGTAAACCTTTTATTTGAAAGGTGAATGGACAGTTCTTGAAAAGAAATTTGATTTCATGTAAGTAATGCTGTGATACACCATGGTGTTGAGACAGGGGTAGGAACCAAATGTAAGCTAATCATGGAAATCGCCTTGGCCAAACAAGAAGTAAAGTGCTATATTTTGTCTAATGTAAAGTGATATGATTTAGCCTGTGTACAAGATATAAGGCTGATTTTCTATAGTGAGTTAGATATTATCATATACTAAGTGTATGCACAATTTAAGGATAATCAGTAAGGAGAATCAACAGTTGCCGAGTATCTGTTTATCCATCCGTCTTCAAAACAGGTGAAAACTGCTCTCAAATTTTGATCGCCATTTTCTCAAAACTTGGTTTTCCGACCTATCCCTGTCATACTCATCATATCTTCGTAATGAAAAATCCAATCTTCATAAATTAAATACCATTTAAAGTATAGATTCTGGGCATTCTTCTGATACACATATCTAAAAACCCATAAATGCAACATATGTTCCGCTTCGAAGAAACAGGGCAGAAATTGTTGCCATGTCAAAAGTATTTGAAATTATTGAGTCCGTTATTGATGTCTAATTTTGTCTCATTGTTATTCCTTCTGATTTGCTGGGAGATAATAGAAATGAAAATAGAGTCACATCAAGTTGAGAATTAAAAAGAATGTAATGGGAAATGCATGAAATTAAAAGTAATTTCATAACTCAACCATGTAAATGACTTTTTTTCATCTAAATGAAAACATTATTTCAGAGCCTGAATACCAGAAGTTAAGGCAAGAAAAAGAAAAAGAAAATTTGATATTATGCATGTTGTTCAGAAAAATTTTTACTAAAAAAATAATACCTTAAGCCATATAATCCATCGTGGTGGAATTTAAAATTAATCAACCAATCAGCCAATCAATTAACAAAATCTGTCAATATACTTTTCCATCTCATAGGCAATCTGTATCGTTAATGTTTAATTTAGCAATGAATATCAAGATAAATTATGAAGCTTGTGATAAACAAAAGACATCACACATCAATAAATGAAAATATAATATTATTATAGAGAAATTAAGTTCTTGAGAAAAAAAATAAATAAACAAATGAAAAAGAAAATTAATGATGGGATGAACAGAAGTAAAATTTGAATCTGATTGTCAGACAGGTTAGATATTCATATTTATTTCATGATGAAAAATACGCCTATAATCAATGTTACTTTGAGGATTAAAAAGATTCTTTGAAAAACTTTATTATTCATGTTAAAAAGAAATTTAGTTTTCCTTAAAACCAATTAATAAAATTGAAAGAAACTGAACAAAAGTAATGGGTTAATGGACAACAATAGTTTATCATATTGATTATTCAAGAGAGCAAATCTCTAGTAACCTTAAATATGTAACTGATTAATCCTATACCCATTGAGATAAGATAGGATCGATAAGATAAGATAGGATCGATAAGATAAGATATACTTCATTCATCCAATTATTTAATTCTTTCATTGTTTACATATGGGAATTTACAATTTATGTTTATTTGAGTTTTTTTTCCCTCCTACAAAAAGATGTTTGTAGATTAATTTGTAATCTGCATCACATAATGAGCCAAAATTCTCAACAATTTGGGTATCTATTTAATGATCCATTACAATTTACATAGCATAATAATCTTCTTCTTTTTCATCCTCAATTGAACTGAAAAAATCAATCATGGTGAGGCTTAAAATATGATAACTATATGCTTATATCTGTATGCCGAGCTTAGTGCTATATGTTGTAAGATTTCTGGTGGCAACTGGTCTTATGGTGTTAGGAGTAAAGGAATATACATGACAATCATTTTTAGAAGAACCATTATTACAAGTGAGACCATTAGAACACCTGGTTGTTCTGTTACTTTCAGATCTTTTATAGGAATCTCCATTTGACAGGACCGTTAGTTGCTTTATAAACTATATAGAACAACTTTGTTTCTATCCCTTTGTCCCCTAAAGATATCCATCCTACACTCTTGGTAAGTTTGGTGAAGAATCTAGGCAATATGGCTGGAAGGTAAACTAAAATTTACAAACTGCTTTATCAAGGAACTGGACTGAAAACTAAAATTTACAAACTGATTTCAAGATTAATCACTGAGCAAGGGAACACTAGCTTCATTTCCTAGTAGTGCATAGTGATCATATTTGTAATAAAGGAGATTATTTTGCAGAGAAATGTATTAAATTCTGTTATACAGAGATTATGGGATATGATCTTGTGGGCCAGTAACAATAATAAATTGTCCTTTGAGGACTACTAGAAGCTATTGAAATGGATTAAATTGAATTAAAACTTTAATTTGGAAAATCTACCAATGAGCTTTTACAAATACAATGAAATCCAAACAGAATACATAAATTCACATTTATGAATAGTTAATTAAATAAATAAATTACAAATCAATAAATAATAAGATAAGCAAGTATTCAAATAAATAAATTTAAAAAAATATGTAAATAAATAAGTTGATTAAAGCTTTAATCAACTTTTTAGCATTATTGACCTAGTACACCAAATGCAAAGCCCATTAACATGAGCAAGAGAGTAGTGAATGGTAATCACAGGGATCAGATTAGTGCAAAGGGATGTGTGAGATGTTTAGGATTTAATACAATCTGCGCACCACTGGACGAAGACCAAAGCAAGGTTTACAGGAAAATAATGATACAAACAAATTACCGATTGCAACCAGTCAGAGCTATTGGAATAGGCCTAAAATAGGAAAAGACATATAATTAAAATATGGCATTTGAGCTTTGAATCACTTGTTAGTACACATTCAAAACACATACCAGGATAAGAGATAATTTTAAAAAAAAGTCTTTTGAAGTCTGTAGAAATAAACAAATATGATAACTACTTGCACAACATATATTTCTTTTCCTGAAAACACCCAATCAGATATTAGAAAGACAAAATACTTGGAAACTTATAATGTTACTTATTTGTTTGTTAGTTTATTTGTTTTTGTCTGTATTTTATATTTTCTTTGAGCTGTGAAATTTTGAGTTTTTGTGTTGTTGTTTTTTTTAAATTTATGATGGCACCAAATTAACCATAACTAGAGGTTATTTTATTCTTTGCCATGATCTCTATGTTGTCTCTGGTTTGTTAGTTCGTTGCTGTTTTTTGTAATTGATGTTGTTGTTGTTTTTGTTTTGTATTATGTTGTTTTTTATGTGTTTCTTTGGGAATTTTCTTTTTTCTTTTGTTGTTATGTTGTTGTTGTTGTTTTGTTTTTTTTTTGTTTTTTTTGTTTTTTGTTAGGGGGAGTGTTTGGTCTGCATTAATTTACTGTTTCCACTCTCTCTGTGCCCTATTCTTGTCATTGATATAGGGAATATATTGAAACTTATTTTAAGTTAGTCTTGTCTGTTGTTGGGTTTATTATTTTTATTACTATCCTATACTTTTAATATTTTGATTTGAATTACACTTACTTATATAATACATAAAAACAAAGAGCAAAATTTAAAAAAAAAAAGAGGTTGGAAATAATTTAGCTTTGGCATAAAAAACAACTCCTAAAAGCATGTAGTAGAGTCAATTCTTGATTTTATTAGTCATACTCTTTGCCATTTTTTGTAATTCAATTGTGAAATTATGATACAAATTATGTCAAATTGTTGAGAGTCTATTTTATCACTGTAAATATGATTCCTAAATATTGTTTGATTTTTTTCTTCTTGATTTCATTTGATTTTTTTATTTGCTTTGTTTTTCGTTGTTTTGTTGTTGTTTTTTTGGGGGGAGTTGTTTTATTTTAGTTTGTTGTTTTGGTTTTTTGGGGGAGTTTTTTGTTGTTTTTTTTTGTTATTTTTGTATGGTTGTTTTGTTTTTGTTGGTTTTTTGGTGTGTTTTTGTTGTTGTTGTTTTTTGTTGTTGTTGTTTTTTGTTTTCTTTGTTGTTGTTTTTTGTTGGGTTGTTTTGTTTTTGTTTTTGTTTTTTGTTCTTTTGAGGGGTCTTTACATAATTATTGATTGGAACAAGTTTGTCTGAAGGCTTTGCTATAATTTCAACTTTTATTTAAAACTCTGTGGCCACTACCATGGTGACAGACTAAACTAGATAAGAATTTCACTCACAACCGCTTGTAATTGTGTAAGTGCCAGTAAGTGTCAATGAGCAAGGTTATGCCTTGACAGATTGAGTTTGCAGGTTCACTTTACCTGACTTTTAGATCAAATTGTCACTATGGTGGTGGCAGTGGAATACAATTTTTTTGGGAGTTCAAAGAGATACTCATTTATATGTATTTAGATTTAAATAATACCCGCGTATGCTTCCTACTTAAAATTGTGTATACAATTTCTCACCTAGTAGTGTTTGTGAATGCAATATTATTTTGAATATTTATGACTGAATTACTTTTCTTCTTATACAAAGACAAAAACACATTTCATTTGACCTGTGTGATGGTATATTGTGTGGTTACCAGAAACCCATCAATGATATTCATATGATATAAATATTCGTACTTTAAGATAATTAAATTCCATCTTTCCAAATCTGTCTGAATCAAATTTAAAGAAAAAGAATGACAATGCATGAGACAATTTTTGATGTATCATTCAAAATGACAACTGTAAAAATGCTATAAAATGGAAATGGGAAGAATTGATCAGAACCAAACTAGATGACAGAGACTTAAGAGAAAGCTATCGAATAAGGGGATAGGAAATATTATACTCTGATTTAACATAAAATGTCATCTAAAAAACCAGGCAATTTCCATCCAACTTTTATACTACAAACATGCAAATTGAATGCAAAGTTTAAACTCTCACAAAGTGTCATAATTTAAATCATATTACATCTGGTTCATTTAATCGTCAGATTATTTTTTTTATTTTTTTACAAATAGATTTTTGTTAATAATTTTACTTAACCCATGTTTATATTTGTGAACATTAATAAACCTGCCAGCATAGAAAAGTTCAAAAAATCATAACATTTTTAAATGTACTATTGAGTGATTAGATTTAATATAGAAATTTAATATGGATCTTGAAATTAAATTTAATGTAACTTAATTAATGTTTTAATCTACTTTAGATACTATAATATCTGTATGTTGACTTATTAAAACAATCCAGATATGAATTTTTGTTTTAATTTCATTTCCTCCAATAAGAATTACATAATGTCAACATTTATATGATATGGCATTTATTTTTACATTATTATATCTATGAATATCTATAAAATATTACTCACTAGTGAAAAATGACATTTTAAAAAAATAATTGTTACATACACATACTTTATTAGAATTTACTCATCATGCATTCATAAAGATGAATTATATTTGCAAAATTTAAAAAACCAAAAATATACACGTTTATATAAGGCAGGCCAAGAAGGTAAGATTTTCTATTCTTTCATACTTCTTCAAAACAATTTTTTTTCTTTTTTCTGTTTTGTTTCCATAAATTTTTTCATGAACTTTCTAATAAAAGCAATAAATTGTATTAGAAGAGCTCAAAGTGTTAACGCAATATGAAATGGTCAACATTACATTTATTAAAGTTACCTCATCTCTTTCCCAGGCAGATTGCAAAATGCCATCATTGAGTAATTTTTTCTTGATGTAGACAGCTGCTTGCACCATACCCTTGAAGAAAGAAAAAAAGCTTAGTGAATATATCTTTATTCATTATCAATTTTCCAGGATTAAAATGGAATTTGATTATATCAATCATAAAAGGTCTAATATTGCTTGTTCATATGCTTATAGGATTATGAAATATGAGAAAACCATTGTTATAATGTGGAATACAAGAGAACATAATAGTATTCTTCTGTTTAGCTTAACTTTATCTTCTAATTGAAATCCATAATAACAATGGATAAAAGGACCAACTAAATATCTCTACATTGTTGTCATAAGATAATCTTGCATGAATTAAATCACTGGCATTTGAAGATGTCAATGAAGAGAAAAATCAAAATCTGAAACCAAAAATTACAGCAATTATTTAATCTAAGGAGAAAGGTAGGCTTCTATGAAATCCAAGCAGTCTTCAAAAATTCCCTCCCTGCACTTTCAGTAGTCTTTACCTGCAGATGAACTTTGACAAAAGTGAATACCGGTATTGTCAATTACAAATGTACACATACTCCACAAGTAATCCTTCTCACATCATGAGACAAAATGGAATAAAGAATATGATTACAACAGTAACACTTTCTGCAAAGAGATGCTGCGTAATTTGGTATTGTTAAAAGAATTAAAACTTGACCCCCAATTATCCCTATGCTTAGTAACATATGTGACCTGTTTCTTTAAAGTGGAATATATGTCACGCGGGCCATTTTGAGTGAGAGCGGTTTAAAGAAGAAAACGTCATTTTTATCGAATCTTTGATTATGGTTGGTTCCACTCTTTATCTTTCATAAAATAAATATGTTATTAGTGAAATTAATATGATTAATGATAAAAAGGTCTCTCTTTTTTAACCCCCCTATCATCCAATTAAATTATGGAAAGCCACATTTGTGAGAACTTTTGAATCAATTTACAGATATGTTTGATCTCAAACAGGACCAGCAAGATATCAATAGAAAGCTAAGACCCTTTCTTCTTAACGGCTAACTACGGCTTTTGAAATGACCATCTGGTCATAAGATTGACCAGAATGAGTGGACACTTGATAAGATTGAAAAATTGAATTGCTTCGGGTCTTGCATGTGGGTGCAATAGGAGCAACGTCACATTATGTTATGGTTATCCTATTGTATGACACATCATTGGATAGGATTTAAATAGAACTCTAACTTCATGTATGTACTGTTGGGGTGAACTTTTGTGTGAAGGCAAGGGGAGCAATCAAACAGATGCTAAATCTTAAAAATCCGGCTTGGTTGAAAACGATGCTTGACTGTTTGCTATGGCTAATAAAGTGTTATAAAATTTGGCTTAGATGAAAATTAGGGCTCTGGTTTTTTAATAAGTGTTAGATGTTACCCCATAGTAAGTTTATGCAAAATTTGATGCAAATTGGTAGAATAGGAGCAACAGTTTCATTGTCATTAGTTATCCATCCATCCTCTAAACTGGTGAAAACTGTTCTCCATCTTTGATCGCCATTTTCTTAAAACCGTTTTGGGTTTTTTGACATCTCAATTATATTTGCCTTATCTTCGAAATGGAAAGTCCAATCTTCATAAATTTAGTATCAAATTAAAGTGCATTTTCTGAGCTTTCCGAAGTAAGTCCAAACCCCTATCCATGACATATGTTCCGATTCGAAGAAACAGGTCACATATTGTAAAGGAATAGTTTACTTTTTGATGGTGTAAAATAAAAAGTCTTTTTACCTTGTGGCCTTGCCAGTCTTCACGAGGTGGAGTCAGAGGTAAAGTCTCTGGTTCCGCCTTTAAATCTGTCAGTACATCCTGTTTGTGTCAATAATCAAGGCAATTTGAGAATTTTCATTGACTGTATAAAAGTAAATCATTTGTCAATTGATTTTCATCTTCTATCATTTAGTAACTTACATCCTGAAGATTCCAACATATAATAACAGTGTACCTGTTGTTGTTGTTTTTTTTTTTGTTTTTGTTTTTGTTTGATTGTTGTTGTTTTTTTGGGGGGGTTGTTTTTTTGATGGGCATTTCTGATCTTAGTTTGATATAATGCAACATCTTCATTTCCAATCAAATTCTAATCTCTCAATGTTCTAATCAAATGTAACAAAATTAAAAAAGATAAAATTTCTTTTAATGAAATGATAAAAAAAATAGAATACAAATACCAATATGTCAATGCCAAAAAAGGTAAAATATTTTAGACATTACCTGAAGGGACAAAGTTCCACGAATAGATATCACAACCTTTTTATGTACGTGATCCAATGCTACAAAAAAAGGAGTCTCACCAATCTGATGATATAAAATTAGTTGTAACTTATGAATAAAAAAATCTATGGCAGAAATGTACTTTGCATATTTCATTTAAGTAATTCAATAAACTTTCCCTGTCCTAGTGGTAAACGATAATTGTATACTGAAAAGAGAGAAAGTTGAATAAAAAAATAATTACATCAAAAATCTTTTCATTATTCCATTATTAAATATCCAATAAGAGTAACAACTCCTTAATGTTATGATATATTTATGATAAATTTGTTACATGCCTTTGGAAATACATTACATTATGCAAAATGTTCCAGCAGTAGTCAATATTCACGTATCATAATACACTTGTGGTAAGAAGGCAAGAAAATACAAATAAACTTTATAATGTAACACAAATGCAAATTAAACCTTTCTCATTTCTTTATTGTAAGGCTAGTGCTATAGTAGAAGAATGATCCAGGCTTATTTTGGAAAAGAATGGTTGCATGCTCAGTCTGTCAAGGTTAAGTTTTTCTCCCTAACACCAACACCAACTTACCAACTTAGTGAACTCAACAAAAGTAACACTCACCGTGAATGTAATTCATGCTAAGCATCACAGATTGATTTAAAGGCTACACATGTATATTGTCACAAATAGTCTGAATCATAATATTGCTATTGAACATTTCAGCAACCCTGATTTCTTTTTTATACCAACGTTTACAAAGGTATAATATAACAACAATTAATTGACATTTAAATGACAATAAGATAACGAACTAGCAACAACCAAACCAATTCCATATTACATAGGTTATCTAAGTTATCTAAGAAATTTTTGACCACAAACTGCATCAATATTAAAATTCTTTCATGAAAAATTCTTGATAATTCATGTTAAATCATCTCTATAAATAATATAAAAGTTAAAAAATATATTCACATTTATTATGTTTATTCACTCCTTTTTATTCTCATTTTTATCAACTATCTATGCTTATTCTTTTCTATTATTTCTCATTTTTATCAACTTAAATCTATGTTTATTCACTTCTTCTATTTCTCATTTTTAACAACTTAAATATATGCTTATTCTTTTCTTTTATTTCCCATTTTTATCTGCTTAAATCTATGCTTATTCTTTTCATTTATTTCTCATTTTTATCTACTTTAATCTATTTCATAAAAAGGAATGCCTGGAAAATTATAAGTATCAATTTCATCAATATGGGAAACAATATTCATCTATTTTCTCTTTGAATGCATTTAGGACATTTGTTCAACAGTATTTATTGTTTTTAAAAGACTTACATCCACATGGTATGTAACATAGACCAGATCCAGCTGCTGAAGACCACTGATGCGTTTAGCAGCACTGTAATTGCACAAGCAGCAGTTGTCATCAACCAACTCTGGGCTTGGCTGCTTCATACAACAACAACATCTGCACACAAATTATGAACAAAGTCAGTAATGTGTTTTTAAAATTTGCACTACTTTATCAACAAGAACTGTTTGTATGAATAATACTCATTATCACCAATATCACCATTTTTCTTTATGGGTATTGATAGTAATACCCAACCCAATTGAGTTTTGTCAATTTATTTGAAGAAGAAGAAGAAGATCATCATCATCATCATCATCACTATTATCGTCATCGTCATAATAATAATTATTATTATTATTATTATTATTATTATTATTATTATTATTATTATTATTATTATCATTATTATTAT
>JASKDV010194030.1:0-11350 GCA_032466395.1 Aegires albopunctatus
CCCCCCCCCCCCCCCCCCCCCCCCCCCCCCCCCCTAATAATGAGGCGATACAACATAAAAGTTAGCACAAAATAAAATGTAATCTAGATCTAGTACAAATAGGGCAGAAAAGGTGTACAAGTACAAGGGGTGAACCTTGGGTACTGTGACACCCAAAATAGTATCCAATTATCACTTAGGCTGAAAAGTTTAGAATGACTATGGAAAATGAACATTGCTCCATTCTGCAATATATTTCAAAATTGGAAATGGTGGGGAAAGTTTGATCTATGCCTGAAACCAGGATTGAATGAAGGTCAAAGACTTTGTATAATGAAAGACAGGGCTGAAAAAGAAATAATTTAAACAAACTTATCCTTGACTCTAATAGAGTGTTTCTAGTTGGTGCTATGAATAGGAAGTACCCATTTGACACTATGAGTAGACGATGAGAAAATAAAATGTCCCCAAATATGTAAACTCTTCTTAAAATGACTTACTTGGTAAGGTTGGAGAGGATTATTTTTGTGCCTTTTTTCCCAATATCAAATAATTCATTTCTCAGTTGGAATTCAAAGTTGAATACAGAAAAATGAAGTATTGCATCTTGATTCGCTTGCCAGTCCTTCTCTTCGACTAATGTCATTACATCATGGTCAAGGATGATACCAAATATGGGTAATCATTATCAGACCCACAGATTTAATATGGTCAATCTACATGCATTATATACATAAAAATACAGCTCTGCTCAGTTGCTATACAATGCAGCTCTCAAAATTAGTAGGATTTGACACCAAAGTTTGTACGAGGGTGGGCTGAAAAGTAAGTTCTGTTTGCCAATAACTCAAAAAGTTTTCCTGGCACAAACTTGAAATTCCACACAGATATTCTTGCTCCATTTGTCTATACTCAGGGAGAACACAATTGTGTGACATCATTTTGTGCTCACAATCACTGACGCCACAACATATGGTGAGGCACCTCAGTATGTGAGAAAATGGCGACTTCCAATGACCTTCTCATCAAACAGCACTCTGTAATTGAATTTCTCACAGCTGCAGGATGCTCTGCTGCAAATATCAATGAAAAGAATGAAGTCAGTTTATGGTAATTTGTGTGTTTCTGATGTTGGCCACTTAGCACATCTGACACGACCCCTCAAGAAGCAGTTGACTGCGATTATGGCAAATTGAAGGGTCAAACAAAAAGAAATTGATCATGAAGAGAGAATTTAAAAAGAATACATGCATCCTATCGTGACATCTCTCCTGCGTTACTGAAAAATCTCTGCACAGTGGGTCCTGAGACAATTGACTTCAGAAATGAAAGCACAGAGAAGAGAAATGTGTACCCAACTCTTGAAACGGTATGACAAAGAACCATGAAGCAAAGTGCAGTCGATGGAGTATAGGCATAAAACATCTCTTAGTTCAAGGAAATTCAAAGTTATTGCCACAGCGAGAAAGGTCCTGTTTACCATTTTCTGGGATATGGAGGGTGTTGTTCATATGGATATTTCTAGAACGTGGGCAAACAGTGAGCAGAGCAATATGTTAAAATTCTCCAAGTGCTTAAAACTAGACTTGCCAAACTAAAGAAGCCTTAATGCAGCCGAAACTTCTGACCCAACTGCACCCTGCATACAGTTCAGATCTTGCCCCATCTGATTATTTCCCGTTCCCCCAGCTCAATAAGTATATGAAAGGAAATCATTATGATAGTGATGCAGAAGTGGTGGCAAATATTTGCCGATGGTGCCATGGAACATTAGTGGAAGTTTTCCCAGACGATGTAAGCCCACTGGTTTGCCGTAGACATCTCTGTGTAGATTATGATGTTAACTTCGTCGAAAAATGAAGTATGAGATAAGTAGCTGAAATTTTAACCTTTCTTTTGATGTAAGCTTTATATGTTTGCTATTGAAAACTAAAAAGGTTATAACAAAACAGAACTTATTTTTCAGTCCGCCCTCAAAGTTTAAGGGAGAAATCAGTAATTTAAAAAGCTCTCAGATATTAGCTTAATGACACTAGCCTAAAGTTACTAGCACTTAGCAGCAATGATGTATTTTTTACAATCAAGTCAATGTGCTCTGAATGTTTGACTGAATAATCTTGAAAATTTAATGCAAAAGACAGACAAGAGCCAAGATTTATTTATATATCGCATTAACAGCAGTTTTTACATTCATGCATTCATTGTCGTCTTGAAAGGATTTACAAAGAATAATAGGAAAGAAAGAGCAATGGTGTAGGGATGAGGTGGTGGAAAGACACAAGTGATATTGCTTCAACGAAAGCCCATAAAGTGAATGCATCGATATCACATTCCTCTTGTGATGTAAAAATGAGGACGAATTACCATTTTGAAAATGAAGACTAGAATACTAGATATAACATTGGAATATTCAGCCATTAATTATAAGTTTATCATGTAAAAGGGCAGTTATGGTTGACTGATATTGTTAAGTTTATCTTACTTTTTCTTCAATGTTTTCAAATGATTTTATATTGTATATTCTAAAAATACTGGGATGAATAGACTACATCAAGTGAATTACTTAAATATTATCAAAAAAGGATATATTCTGAGGTGTATTTATCAACATCATAAGTAATCAAAGGTACAAGAATGGTTTCTGCTTTCAATTCGCTAAGGTATGTTTGAGAGAGGAGTCCAATGCTTGCACTTTTTTTGGTTTTAGTAAATACAAGAGCATCTTTAGCTAGCCTCATTGAGCCTGCTTTAAATCCAATACCATATCTGCCAATGGGTGGACGAGATGGGTCTTTATCAAACTTCTCCTTTTCAGTGAACCCATAACTGAAATGAAGACAAAAGCCAGCAACAAAATCGTGAAATTGTATTTGTAAGGAGTGCAATAAAAAAGGAAGTTTATGAATTATATGATATAATGTGCGTATAACTTTAAATTTTACTCAAGCATCGTTTCATTTATATACATACAAAAGGATTATCTAATATGGAGAAAAACATACCTGCCTTTAATTATCAATAATAATAATAGATAAATAATTTGTATTAAGGCGCTTTACATGATAAAAATTAAAAGATGCATCATAACATATATTGAAGAAAGAATTACAAGAAAACAAAAATATCCCACTGACTATCTCTTGCAATTGTTGCATTTGATATCATGTAGTAAGGAATTCCCAAAGAGGAGAGTTGAATAAGTAAAAAATTGCTAATTTTACAAAGGACTGGACATTTTTTTAAAAAGGAATAAGATATCCGATTTTGTCCGTAGATTTCTTGTTAAGACATAAACGTAAGTTATCAATTCATTAATGTATTCACTGAGTTGTAGACAACAGTCATAATCCTTCAAATGTATACACTACATAATTTCCTGAATCATGAATACATACTCACCATACCCTTATATACATGTGTAAATTTATAGTAGTGATACTATAGACTTACAATTATAATGTTCAACATTCTTAGATTTTTACTATATTTCTAAAGCTGAAATTTCAATTAATTTTCTTTTATATCTTTTGGAAAATTTCTCTATATAAAGCCAAATCAACATTTCATTATATGGCTGTGATAAATTCAAATTGTTGATAATTTTGTTTTCTCTTAAACATAAGAATATTTTTTTTTAAAAAGAAAGAAAAAAAAAAAGAAAAAAAAAAGTAACCAGCAACTGCAATAGAATGGAACATACCTAAGCATATTCCATAACTGATCCATGCTCATTCCATTTCCATTGTCTTTTAGTACAATACAAATTGTATTATTGATCTGCTGTTTGTCAATGTGAAATTCTCCAGCCAAAACATCTGGATCATAGGCATTGTCTGTAATTTGTTGTGGTTTTTATAAGAATTTAGCAAGAAAAGAATCAAAGTATCGGTAATTAAAGTTTACGACATTCAAAAATAATGAACAAAAAGTTTATCATATTTTCTAATTACAAACAAGTAAAATCGACTAAATATTAATTATTATACTCATCCATGTTATAGAATTGGAGTTATTTTTATTTTAAAAACACTGAAAATCACCAAACATAAATTAAACGACATATAGAAGAAATTGAAGATACTGATGATAATGGAAATTCCCAAAATCATACAACACAACAATTGCTACAAATTTTATGCTGAAATATATTTCTAGTATGTCCATAGATACATGTATCTTTGTAGACTAATTAAAGAGCTCACTTGAAGTGTTAAAAACAGATAAGGACTAAATCTAAAAATCCACTTATCCTTAACAGGATGTTAAAACAGATTCAAGTCAGAAATTGTTGACAGCCTTACCAATCAATTCTGCAAATGCACTAAAGGGCCAGGGATGACATGTGGAAAGACTATGAAGAAATCTTGGACTGTTCTGAAAATCACAAAAGACCCCAAAAGAAATTAGCTCTATATATCATAAAAGGTATTTGACATTGAGAAATCTATGCTAGAATTTAAAAACGATCACCTATAAAAAAGAATTACATTTTTACTTCCTCTTCCCAATAGTTACAGTGCAAGCCTGTATTTGGAATTCCAGTTAATTGGAAACAACGCTAGATTGGAATGATTCTTCTGAGACAGTATTTTTTCTATGAAAATTATACTTTTTTTTTGGAATGGGAAAAATGGTCATACCTTTAAATTGAGAAATATTGTATGAGCTGAACCTAATTCTAATGAAACTTCAATGGAGTCCAAATAATTTGAACTCGGATAATTCAAATTCCTTGATAATTTGAAGTTACCTCGAAGCCTAGTTTTTGTGTGTCTTTTTTGTCTTTGTTAAAAAAATCTTGGTTAATTTGAATTATTTCTGGCCTGATTTGGATCATTTGAATTCTCATGGTATTGACTTTTAAAGAGCATCTCAACCATCCATCAACTTTACTCAATCCCTAATTGGGGCCCTAGTCATAGTAATAAAAGGATGACATCTCATTCATAGTTTAGTGATATATAAATATATATACAAGTAGTACAGTAAATCCAATCCATTTATGATAATTGCAGTTAGAAATCATTATTGTTTTGTTACACCAGTGTGTACGGAAGCACTTCCAACCATTCATACAAGTATTTTTATATGAATGTTCATCTTCCGTTAAGTGCACTCCCATAAGCGGCAGCAATGCTCTCCTAATTTTGATGAAATATTTTCTAAACTTCTATCTGAATTTACTTTGATTTCATATGGAAAAAGATCAGAAATTTGCTGACGTATTAGCCTCATTGGAAAACAGGCTAAATTTAATCAAAGAGAAGTTGGAAGTTAGATATAGAAACAATCCAACAGTTGAAACTGAAGGTGAAAGTACATCTAGATCTAGATTTGATATCAAAACTACACCCTGGCCTAATGGACTACAAGATAGTGTCCACAGTTATCAACACGGTCCCATCAAACCAGTAGAGGACGGTGCCCTTAAAAGTGCCACCAGTGACGGTTTTAAAGGTGATCGCCAAATCTGCCCGGTTCGCAGAAACTAGTCTGCGACTGCTCTCGATGCTTGCATCCTGTACAAGTAACAACGACAGTTGGCCCAACATAAGTGAGGAGGATCTAAGTGACCTTTAAACGATCTTTGCTGGTCAACAACAATTCATGCAAAGTTAATATTCCGTGCTTGTTGTTCATAACACTTTTGACGAGGAGACGGCACGTCTCTTTCGTTCATTTGAAAACCACTCCTCCGCTTTTCAACACAGCTCAGTTAACAACTTGCGAATCGCTGAAGATCTTGCTCGACATTGATCAAGTTTGAATAATCAGAGCAAGGGAAGATCGAGGTTTAATCGTGACCAACAGTTCAGCACGAAGCAACCTCGTTTTCTTGCCCCTAAAGGAAGAGGGTTTCCTGATTGGTATTCTTCTCAATGGCCTCCCCTGTCTCAAGACGATTGACTGACATGAAGTTTGGAATCCTGTGTCACCCAGTGACCCCGTTAAATTACTGGATCGTGCTACACAAAGACAGTCTCACACACAATAATATTAATAAGGCGGTAATAGTATTTTATCTATGTCTTTCGTGGGGGGGGTTCACTGAGTGGCTGTTATGATCAATGGGTGAAAACAACGGACAACCCTGTGGTATTGGATTGGATTAGAAACGGTGTGCCTATATTTTTTACACATTTTCCAGGCGAATCAACTAACCCCTAAAAATAAACAACAGGAATTCTTGTTGGTGGAAATCCCCAAAATTAACAATTCTAATTGTGTGGGGAAAAATGCCAATCTAAACCCACTTGCATGTCCCCTATCTCAACAGTATCTAAAGCTGATGGTCAATTAAGGCTTATTACTTATCTTAGAAGAATTAATGAACACTGTTAAGAAGGGTTTTGTGAATGAAAACATTAACAAAGTGTTAGATATTGCAGTGCCCAAAGACCAGCTGATAACCTTCGATATTACAAATGGATTTTTCCACGTAACAGTCACTCAGGAATTTTTTAGGTTTCAAGTGGGAGAACAATTAATACGTTTGGAAGGGAAAGCTAACTGCCAGAGCTCTTGCAAGGATAAGTGGTCAGTTAATTTCCATGTCTGAAGTGTTTCTACCGGCAAGACTGTTACTCAGGAATATATATAGACTATAAATGAGTTCTAAATCCAAGTGGCAAGACACTCTGGTAGGGCCTACTAGATAAATCTTCCATTGGCGACTTGAACTGGTGGTTGGCGGCCCTTCAGGGATGGAAAAGGTGTTATTTAAAAAAAGATGCAGATCAATTGCTACAGTTCACCACAGACGCCTCGGGTTCAGGTTATGGGGGACAATAATAGGTCATTCCCACAGAGTTCAAGGTTTATGGGACTCGCAAACCAAACACCTGAGTTCAAATGCCAAGGAACTGTTAGCTCTGTTATTGACTTTAAAGAGTTCATTACATTTGGTAAGGAACAAGACAATACAGGTGTTATCCAACTCAGTGACGATGGTGGCTTATATATAGATTTTCAAGGTGGTTCAAACAAAACGCTAGATCCAATAGCAAGAAACATTTGGGACATAACCATACGAAATTCAATCAAAATTCAGGCCAAATACTTGGCGGGCTCACGCAATGTGGAGGCAGACGCTTTAAGCCGGTTGACATTACCAAGGTTAAGGTTGATATGCATACACGTTGTGCCAGAAGTCATTAAAAACAAAAGGTGGCAACTGTTTGCTTGGAGAGTGGATGGGAGGTATGCCTGACTGGGTTAAATTGGCTGTCGTCTTGCATTGAATTGTACAAACACTTTCTTGCCAAATCTACCACGGCTCAATACAAAAAGTACCTATGAGTTTAAATCGTTTTGTCTTACAAGATTTGATGTTTTTCCTCCTCACGATTTGTTGTCAGCAGCTATAGCTGAATTTTTATTGGCCAAATCTGAACAATCTGACCGGCCTGAATCACTCCCCTGAGCCGTGATGGCTGCACTTAACAACTTTTTCAGTATACAGGGAAGCCACAACCCCTTTAATCAGGAGTTATTAAATTTGATCAAAACTTTGGTAAAGTACTCTACAAAACGGCCTTCAGGCATAACAAAAAAAATGCCCATGGAACTGGAACCTTTCACGAGGATATAAGAATCTTGGGGCGAAAATAATACTTTAACTGTCTCAACTTTGCCAGAAAGCGCTCACGCTGCTCAATATGGCGTGCATAGCCAGACCATCTGACCTTGGGCCTAAGGTGGGTTTTGTTCGTAGTCAGCTCCCTTTTCGTGATACAAGTGTCACTGTTTTGTTCTATGGGATTAAAAATGACACAAACAGACAGGGTTTTGAGATGAGAGTGGATGGTACTGAATCAAATGATGACCCAGTTAAATGCCTAAAACATTACTGCAATCGCATTGCAGAACATGCAGAAGAAGCCAATGATGCTATCTTTCTTACCATCACCTTGTGCCACTTAATGCACAATCAGTGGCTCAGATTTTGAGAAGGTCCATATTAGATGTTGGGTTGCCTACTGACCAGTATATTGCAAAGTCATTCAGACCATCTGCTGCCACAGCTGCAATCGATAGCTGTTGCAACCCAAACATAACTCCGCTCTGTGGTAGATGGAAAACTGAATCTGTGTTATTTAATCATTATGTTTATCCAGTTACAGAACGAACTAATATGACACATGAAATTATGACATCAAACAAAAGGCTTGTTAATAATGTATAACCCTTTGAGTTCATTTCGATACCACAGGTATCTGTTGGTTTACCACCAAAATTGTCACTCATTTTTTTTTTACACTTTCTTGTTTTAGTTTTTGTGTGTCTTTCCCTATTCATTGCAAGGTTTTGAGTTATAATCATGTTTGTAATGTAACCCAAGAATGGTTCTATACATGCTTGATATCCATGATTTTCTCTCAATGTAAGGCATATTTTGTTTATTAATGTTTAGTTAATAAAATTTGCTTAAGTTCACACGGGCATAACTGTTGTTTATAAAAATCTTTGTTACGCCAGTGTGTACGGAAGCACTTCCAACCATTCATACGGGTATGAATGTTCTTTTTCCACTAAGTGCAGTTTTAGTATTTGGACCTTGTGACATGCTTACTATGTAATCTGGGTATTGAGATGTTACCTCTATTACCAGTATCATATGCTGTATTGGTAAATTAGTGTGGAGATGTACTATGGCGGAAGTAAGGCATATTTTGTTTATTAACGTTAAGTTAATATAATTTGCTAAAGTTCACACTGGTGTAACTGTTGTTTCTAAAAAAAATTCTATACATGGCATGAAAGATTGCCATATTTCTTCATTTGGTTTTTTAATATTAGAATTAAAAATTATATCTATATTAACATCAACCCAATATCGTAGCCAAATTTAAAAATGTTGTAGGTAATGGGTTACAAAGTTACTCACCAAATTTCATCTTAGAGTCACAAATTTTGTAAAGTCTATGCATTTTTAAAGAAATATATGCTTTCCGTCCTTAATTATTCCCCAGTTATAATATTTTTGAGGAGTACGAAGTATAATAATGCGTTTCATAATCCTTCATATCCATTTATAGTGATTTTTTTGTTCATCAACATGAAATACATTCCAATATTATTATTTTCGCTTAAATTTCATGGATCGCAGAACAGTCAACGCATTAAATGATTCCAGATCTAAACACAACTTCACTAACAGATGGGTACCATATTAAAAGCAAGCAACAATCTAGCACCACTTGACTTTTATTACTCTACTATGAACATGACATGGAGTTTGTAGAAAATTAAATTTGTAGTTGATTTGCAGGGGGTAGGACTCAGCGGAGTCAATTTCAGAGGAAAATGTATATGACATGACCAGATATACTTGCTTCACACAAACACAATACAATTTATGTGTATGAGTATGAACATAATATGTTTTTAATGGCAGCCACTGCGAGGCGCGTACCACGATGCCCACGACACAATGTTCAGTGCGCTGCTGTATAGCGCAGGCCATCCGCCATTGCCTTCCTTCGAAGCGCATGCAACGAGAGTCTCGCGCGATAAGTTATACACAAGCCCGCCTCAGCCAGCGGGTATCCTGTGCAGCGCGCACCGGTTCGCGCATTGCTCGTTGTTAGGGATGGGCGTTAATTGACACTGACTAGTATCAAGTACTCTATTGATTAAGGAAAAAAAGTATCTGAGTACTCAATCGATACTGGAGTCTATTTCAAAGGGAGATTACTAAGTGACCTTTTATGCCTAATCAAGGTTTACATGAGAAAAATTATTCGAGTCAACTCGGTTGCTTAGATCTTTTTCCTCGAACAAGCTGTCTGCGGGTCTTACATACATTTTCTTAGTTTTTTCTTTTCGTTTTTTTAATGTGTTTTTTTGTATGTTTTATTTTTTTTTTTTTTAATGTTAAAAATTATAATTAATTATTATTTGCCTTAATGGACAATAAAGCATATATTGAATTGAATTAATCACCATTCATTTAGTTGTCAAAAATAAATACAGTAAAACCTCGGTTTAACATATTCTCTTGGGACCGCAAAAATAATACGTCATAGCTGAGGTACGTTGTATCCACAGTTTCTATTTTTTGGGGAGTGAGAGACAAATCAGCGAAGTGTCGAAGCAGGCATGCGAACTAGGGTGGTCCGGGGCATGCTCCCCCAGAAAATTTTTGAAAAAATGGTTAAAATCTGTACAATCTGGTGCATTCTGGGCCTTGTTTTGAAGGGTGATTACAGTATTGTTTTTGGTGCTAAAACTAGTTAAAGTTGTTTTTCTCCAAATGAACTGATGGGAGATCAAACGTGTATGTAAAATTAAGAATTGCTGAGACTACAGTGATAAAAGACAAGTGAAATGAGAATGCCTCCATGGTGTCCATTCCTTGTCGTGGTATGGAGGCTTGCGTGCTTCAATGACCCCAAGAGCTATGCCAACAGGAAGTTCACTCCTGGTAGGGCCACCCATGTTGGACAGGTCAAGGGGTAGAAGCCAGACTAATTTGGACAAACTCACCTAGAAGATAATTAGGTTTGCTTAGGGCCAACAACCCTAACCGGAAAAAGAAAAAGTTACAGAAACATCAACAACAAATCAACATTTACTGGGAACAGCTGGGTCCTCTGTCAAGTGCTATGCTCCCACTAATGATGCGAAGGACAAAAAAAAGGACAAATTTTATAACAAGCTTCAGGACGTTTTTGACAGAAGAGGAACAAAAGTTGTCACAATCCTCATGGGTGACATGAATGTAAAAATAGGTACAGACAATACTGGCTATGAGATGGTCATGGGAAAACAAGGACTTGGACAAATGAATGAAAACAGAACGTTTTGCATTATATGGGTAGAATTAGACAATCTTGAGGAACTCCTGAAATCTCAGATCTCTAGATCAAAAATTGATTACACTAGAGAACTTAAAAGGTCGAAATGGGGTCTGTCAGATACCAGATACCATGGGCAAGCAAGTGTTAAAGAATTTGGTACATGTACGATCTCCGGACCATGCCTGCTTCGAATCCGATCATAGTAGCCCAGTGAAGTGGCCGCCGGTCGCCACTCGCCAGGCTAGAGTCGATTGCGCATGCGTCAATAGCATTCACATCTCCAAGGGGGAGAATTCCAATGTTGGCACTCGCTATGACACCTTGGCCAGGTCACAGCGCTTTGCACGTTTGGATCGCGCTCTGCGCAGTCACTTCGTTTTTAATAGGCCTAGTCCTCTATATTTCAATATATATAACACATACAACATATTATAACAGGGGAAGAGAGAAAATGAGTGAGCGATGGAGAGGTCTAGGTCGGGAGAGTGAAAATAACAGAGAGAGAGAGAGAGAGAGAGAGAGAGAGAGAGAGAGAGAGAGAGAGAGAGAGAGGGGGGGGGGGGGGGGGG